>CAKAOI010035265.1:0-16777 GCA_916701655.1 Sebastiscus albofasciatus | reverse complement strand
TATATATACATACATACACACACACATATACATATACATTTTTTTTTTTATGTGACAGTAATACTACGCTAATGGCATAAATTTCAATTTATTGAAAAATGAGACAACCCTGGTAAAAATTGGTACCGTCTGTGTTAATTTAAGCCAGTTCATCTCAGTAGGCTACACGTAGTTGTTTCAAATTTTACAATAAAGACCTTCAAAAAAAGAGAAAACTAAAAATGTCACCAAATAAATCCACCCTGCTGCCCTGCTCCAACATACAGTATACACACAATGATCCTGTCCAGACCATCAGACTGAACAACCCTGATAAAACAATCTACACCTGACTGTTATTTGTTTATGTAAGTACAGGCCTACCTTCATGTGTGGGGGGTAAGAGCTGCCTGGGGCGGCAGGTGGGGCAGCAGCAGCAGCAGGAGGAGGAGCGGAGGCACCTGGTGAAGGACCGGCACCGGCTGCTTGAATTGACTCCAACGTTACGTCCTTAAAGGCTGGGATGAGGTCAGGGCTGCAGGGGAAAATATACACACAAATATTAGACATACAGTATATTTATTAGGGCTGTCAATCGATTAAAATATTTAATTGTGATTAATCACATGATTGTCCATAGTTAATTGCTATTAATCGCAACTTAATTGCACATTTTTCATCTGTTCAAAATGTACCTTAAAGAGAGATTTGTGAAGTGTTTAATACTCTTATCAACATGAGAGTGGACAAATATGTTTGCTTTATGCAAACGTCTGTATATATTTACACAAAACAATGATAAATATTGTCCAGAAACTCTCACAGGTACTGCATTTAGCATAAAAAATATGCTCAAATCATAACATGGCAAACTCAAGCCCAACAGTCAACAACAGCTGTCAGTGTGCTGACTTGACTATGACTTGCTCCAAACTGCACGTGATTATCATAAAGTGGGCATGTCTGTAAAGGAGAGACTCGTGGGTACCCATAGAACCCTTTGAAAATGACTATGTAAGTTTTTCATCGCCAAAATTTAGCTTAAGTTTGGAGCGTTATTTAACCTCCTTCCTGACAAGCTAGTATGACATGGATGCCAATGGATTCCTCAGGATTTCTAGTTTCATATGATGCCAGTATCTTCACTTTAGCTTTAAAACTGAGCCCACTACAACCTAAAAATCACAAGTTGTGTTAAAGTGGCGGGCGCCCCGATAGCTCAGTTGGTTTGAGTGGGCGCCTATATAAACCGGCCCAGGTTTGAATCTGACCTGAGGCAATTTCTCCTCTCTCTCTCTCCCCCTTTCTAGACCACCCACTATCCTATCAATAAAGACTTGAAAATGCCAAAAATAAATCTTCAAAAAAAGAAAGAAAGTAGTGGCGTTAAAACAAATTTGCGTTAACGAGTTATCTTATTAACTTTCACAGCCCTAATACTTACACAAAGCATAACCACATCTAGACTAAAGGATCAGAAATTGTGTGACATGTTGAAAACTATTTTGATACTGAAACAAAAACAAGTTCAGAAAAGTGATTGCTCTTTATTATTGAAATAATAAATCGTACACCAGCAACTTGGTAAAAAATCTTCAAAATTAACAGGAATTACAATTCAAGTGTAAACAATGCTGCAACAAATTGGTCAAATCTTAAATAGGAATTAAAATTTCAGTATTTAATGTATATAGTAAATAAACATAAATTTGAATTGTAGAGATCGTCCCAGTGTCACAGTTATCCGATCCAGCTATATGAATCAGTATCGGCCCGATATCTGATCCAGTATCATTAGTGAGAGAAGAAAATTCAGTTTACAGTTGCCAATTCTCCAAACTAGAGTGCTCTTCATTTGACATGTGGAATTGAACACAGTGTGGGAAAAGTGTAAAAACAGAGTTCCATTATCTGAGGGGCGTTGTAAATCCAATGGTTTCAAATTTAGGAGAGCACTATTGCAGACTAATTTGAATCAGACACCTTCTTCTCTGTTAACACGTTTCTATAGTGAGGTCACCTTGGTTTTCAGCCTGTATCTTCCATTGTCAAAGGACAGAAACTCACCTGTCAACTGTGATGCAGATTACAGCTCCGATGTTGACATCTCTGGTCCCTTCAGGAACCAGGATCTTTGCCAGATAGCACTCCTCCAGCATTTCAAAACCTACAGTGGCCTTGTCAGTCTCCACCTACACAGATAGAAACATTTTAAAAAAGGTGTATAGTGATGATTTCCTACAATAACATGGGAACACACACACGGCTCCTAACCTCAGCTATAAGTTCGCCCTCATTGATTTTCTCTCCCTCCTTCTTCTCCCAGCGAGCGATTGTTCCTGTCTGCATGGTGGGTGACAACGCAGGAAGCTCCACCTGATGAACACAAAACAAATTCCAGGAGTTCAAGAATCAAGGAGTCACGAGGAAGCGCCATTTTTAACCTGGTGGATAAACAAATATCAAACAAGAATGACACAAAATCACCATTGTCACTTGACAATATCCTCACTGGGGCTTCATGACAGGGTTTTGCAAATACTGGCAACTGCCTTTTCTCAATAAATGACCCACATACAGCTGCATTTCACCACATCTGTGATGTTTTGCAATAACTTTCAAGGTTATGTAACATCTGATAGCAGATATACACAAGTGCTTCCTGTAAAGAGACAGATAGAGGCTTGTAGAGGGTCCCAAACAAATCTACATTAATCACAGTTTGTTTTAATTGTTCCAGCTGTGAGCAGTTCCTCTAATTAATTTGTGCATCAACAGCAAACAAAAATCAAGTGTGTTTTTTTAATACGCATACAGACTTTAATAGAATACTTAATTTTGTCACTCTCCTCAAGTGATCACACTACATACTTCTCCTCCTCCAATTGCATTCTCATTGGTTCCGTCACCAAAGCGTCGGCCTTCACAGACAACCTCAATCATTCTGTTGTGATTTCTCTCATCATTGATCTCTTTTTTGTTTTTCCGACAAGGCCAAAGGCCTTGAAGAAGGTTATGTTTTCATCAGCGTTGGTTTGTTTGTTTGTTTGTTTGTTTGTTTGTTTGTCTGTCTGTTAGCAGGATTACTCCAAAAGTTTTAGATGGATTTGAATGAAATTTTTTGGAGAGGTGGGGTGTGGCACAATGAACAATCCATTAGATTTTGGTGGTGATCCTGATCATGATCAGCCTGAGCATTAACTGCTTGCTTTGCTCTAACTGCTTGCTTTGCTCCGGTCTGTGAAATCTTGCAGATGCCGTTAAGAGCACCGGAGGACACAGAGGCACATGATTTTTTTCAGGTTACCCGTTTCATACTGTCACAATATAGCGACATATAAAAATATATTTTTTTAATCATATTTGCTCCAATCTTGCCTACTTCAGCTTTAAAAGGATTTTTTTGGTTAAGTTTTTTCCTCATCCGATGAGAGGGTAGTACTGTAAAGGACAGAGGGTGTCGTATCCTGTACAAATACAAAAAGAAGAAACATTCGAATAGCAATTTGGAGATTGATTAACATGGCAACAGTCAAAGCTTTGAAGCATTCGAGCCAGCCCTAGAAATATTGGTTAAAAAAAATCAAATTTTGCTAGATGTAGAGTCCTGAACATGAACATCCAAGTTACAGTATCAGCAGTTCAGTTTGAGTCTGTTTACATGCATGCTGGTGTGCTACAGACTGACAATCAAAGCCAAATCTAGATTTGGGTCAGTGAAACTGATGACTCTGAAATACATTCAAGTGTTTTTTGGTTTGTTTGTTTGCTTTATTTCATTTTTGCAATATATGTTTCTATTTGGACTAGGACCCCCATTGGTGCCCATTCACACAGCAATAAAACGTCTCCTACAACAACTACATTTAATAACGTATAGATGTAAAATTATTTACTTTAAACAAACATTGTGATTTTACTGGGATATGGGGACACTTTGTAACTCGTAACTGAACACCTTTAATTCATATAAAACTGATTTAATGCTAGCTACATTATGATATGACTCAAATGCCAATGTAAGTTACCAACTTGAATGGTGGCACCTAATGACATAATATTAATGTTTTGGTATAACGTCAGCTAAGAAACACTGTGTTTGCAGACTTGTCTTTACAGTTTTAAACCTGTGCAACAGCTGGTTGTAACCTTTAAAGCAGTGACAGCAAGTGTGCTGGTACCTCACAGCGCTGTCTAATGCTAGCTAGAGAGGTCATGCTAGCTATATAACCGTGAGCGTTGGTGCTATAGCAACCTGACAGCTGGTTTTAACCTGTAACGCAGTGACAGACTGTTCTGGTACCTCCCAGCGCTGTCTAATGCTAGTTAAGGAGCTAGGTTATGCTAGCTGTAACCGTGACCGTTGGTGCTATAGCAACTTGACAGCTGGATATAACCTTTAAAGCAGTGACAGACTGTGTGCTGGTACCTCCCAGCGCTGTCTAATGCTAGCTAGGGAGGTCATGCTAGCTGTATAACCGTGAGCGTTGGTGCTATAGCAACCTGACAGACAGCTGGGCAGGTAACGTTACCTTCTGGTGCGGCGGCAGGCTGTAGAAACGCTTCTTCTGACAGCTGCCGGTCAGCTGGGGACACCGCAGCAGAGTCCCTCTGTGGCTGAAGCCGGAGCCTAAACACAAGGTCCGGGACCCCGCTCCGCAGTGAAGCCGCCTCAGTGAACCGGTTCTGGGCACGGAGCGGGAGCTGAGCGTAGCAGGCCCGGTCGGGAGGGCCGGGAGGACACGGGGACAGCGGAGCCCGGCGGACGGCCTGAGCCGCAGGATCAGACGAAGCATTTCGCAGCGGTTGAAGCACTACACAGAGCTATTAGATTATGTGTTTGTCTTCCACCCGCATCAGATATACGCTGTCTTTATGCCTCGAGGACCGGGTCAGTACCTTACTCCTCACTTTCTAATGACCTCCTCCTGTCCAAAACACAACGCTTTACGGCTCCCCTCCCCGTCCTGCCGTAGCATCGAAAGAAGTGTCGTAAACGGTGTCCATTCAAATCTCAGTCACCGAAAACCAAATAAACACCACCACACTGACTATAACTAAAGACCCAATCAAAGTTCAATCAAATAAAAAATAATAAGACATTTATCCAAACCCTGGTGGTTCAAACTAGAAACTCTATTCAAGAGCTGCAAGGTTATATTTTACTGCAATTATATCAGCAGCCACACGGTGGCAGTATTTGACTGAGAGCGCATTGACAGTGACACCACACACTGTATGGAAGCAGACAAGAATCATTCATATTTTGAGCTTGTGAAATGTTCCCAAATAATTTCACAACCTGCAGTTGTATAATACCTTTTGTGTGCATGCGAATCAAAATGCATGCACATATCTCAATTTGTATAAAAAATGCAGCTGCCTGTCTAAACAAAATAAACTATATAGTAGCCTAATTTATATGATGCATACTCATTAAACCTTGATAAAAAAATGTTATTGCCACAAAAGGTATAGTACAACAGCACAACTATAAAGGGACTGGTTATTTTACATATTTTGCAACAACGATATCCTCTATACGAGTCTAGAACCTAGACTCATATTTCCTAACCCTCCCCGCCCCCCCATTCCTCTTTGCAGTGATTGAGATAGTGTGGTGCACATGGAAGACTTAAACATGGAATTACATTAAGTAATCACAAAGAAGGAAAGAAAAACAAATAAATAAAATAATAATAATACATTTTATATATATACTGTATACACTATGTACTGTGTGTATATATATATATATATATATATACTGTATATATATATGTATATTTATATATAAAATATAATCTCATTCAACCTTCAACACAGTTTTACTGTTTTCTTTCATCTTAAGAAACTTTAAGGTTGAAAAAAAACTCATGTTATTCCACACTATCTGATAGTTACATATAGCATATTCAATTAATTATTCAATTAGTAAAAAAAAAATTGATCTGCAACAATTTTGATAATTGTTTTGAGTTAATTTGTAAGACATACGTGCCAAAATTCTCTAGTTCTAGCTTCTCCAATGTAAATATTAGCTAGTTTCCTTCATCTTCTACAATTATTAACTGAATATTTGGGGGTTTTGGACTGTTGGTCAGTCTGACATATTTGGCATATTTGGAAACTTTGGGGTCTCAGCTCCCCACGGCAGGTCAGTGAGGTTTAGGAGGCTAACACACCGATCCATCCCAAGTCACATTAAATAAAGAAATACATTTCTAAAAATGAAGTGAAATATTCCAAAGTGGAGATGAAAATGTTAATGCAAATAATGTGCTGAACTGGCGAGAACTGTCTATCAATAGCTATTTATCAGTAAAACCCCACTTACTCCCAACCACCATAAAAACCGGAACATCTTTTTAAAACAAAACTCAGGCTTTATTTCAACATATCTGTCTTTATAACATTCAACAAAGGTCATTTTTATTTGTAACATACCATATTCAAATTTTGTAAAATATTCAGTCAACAAAACAATTCCTAAATAACCATCTCACTAGCAAATTGTACATTTTACAGTACAGGCAGTTATGGCATTCAAACGAGTCTTATTTAAAAGTAGACTGATGCATATTTCAGTTGGCTTGTTAGTGAAGGCAAACACATTGATCTCAAATGGGAAGCTGAGTGGAGGAAAAGGTCTGTACTGATCTCACACACACATGCACACACGCTCACACACACAAACCATAAATAGTGGGATGGTCCATTGTTCCAGGACAAAAGTGTCCTTTAAATCTCTGATGTCAAATTCACATCCACGGCACCTTTTTAACAAGAGCAGAAGCATTCTCATCTCACAGGAATCTCTCTTTAAACAAATAAGAGTCATAAACTTAAAAAAAAAAATAAAAATAAGGACATCGGGAAAATAATTTTACACAATTGTACAAAACAATTTCATAAAGTAAACAAAACAACAGTGCTGTTCATCTGCATTTCTACACGAACATTTCATGAAAATTCTTTCCAGCATCATTTCTATTTCACTGACAGAAGTTCAGTTTGAGCATTTCTGTTTACATGCTGGTGAACTACAGACTGACATTTAAACCCACAACTGGATTTGGTTTCTATAGTGAAACTGAAATAAACTCAGGTGTTGTTTTTTTCATTTTTGCAATAGATTTTTTTTCTGTTAGGACATCTCCAGATGACTGTCACCCTCCTTATTTTTGTGTTATCTGTTATATGTAATTAATAGTAATAACAATAGAAGTTGGTATCTGGGCAGTGTGTTTGTCAGCAGAAGGTCAGAATGGCAACAAACCTTGTACAGCACTAAAACAAAATTAACTTGTCAGATCTTCTCCGTCCTCGTAACATTCCTATTATAAAAGTGGTATTTTTTTCTCACCCGGAATATATTTTTCCTATTTCTTGCTATGGTAGATTGATAAAACTGTATATTCATTTTACATTCACAATTAAGACTAAAATGTACCTGGGCTAAAGAACAATAGACAATACATATTTCTAACATGTAATCTGGTAGTATCTGTTTCAAATACTTCATTGCTGCACAAGGAATGAAAAGTGATACTGAACACTTCACACTTTTTTCCAATTCCTCAATACAGCACAAACATCTGGCTTCAACCACAGGAAACAACAACACAACTGTGTTTTTAGAAACAGTTAAATCAAAACAATGTTTGTCTACTTTTGAGTCCAGTTTTGATAATACAGCCTGGCAATAATAAGCACATGGTGGAAATAGCTTTCCTTTGTAAGGCACTAAGTTTTACGATATTCTAGACATCAGTTACAGATTTACACCGTCTCCAGAGCGAGTAGGGCTATCAGTGTGGTTTAGTACCAGCAGATCAACCCAAATCTCTTGCTAACAAATCTTACAGTATTTTGCTAATAATCTGAATCTCAAAAGTGTCCACTTGTGCCTCGGTTGAACCGTTGTCTTGATGTGCCTCTGGGATCACAGTGACCAGGAGCAAAAACAAAGTGTCATAGCCCCTCAACTTGCTCCTATAATGGCCTAAGACACAAAACATAATGTGTTGCTTTACTTCTCACGAAGAGTCAGGAAAATAGAGAGAGAGAGATGCAGAATAAACATGCTGTTACCTTTCCTCACCACGGTCCTCTTCTACCCACGCAACTATTTTTCCTTCCCAGCCTGGAATGATTGCTCCATCCAGGAACACCTGCACACAGACATGAAGGATTTCATGTATAACTGACTACTCTGCTCCTATCTTCTAACCAGTTTTGTAAGAAGTACTAAGAACCTTTATTGAAGTAAAAGTAGTAATACCACATTGTAGAAATACTGTTACAAGTAAAAGTCCTGCATTCTTACATGAGTAAAAGTACAAAAGTATTAGAATCAAAATGTACTTAAAGTATCAAAATTGTTGTTCATCATTCAACTGCTCTCGTTCATCTGAGATCTGATTTTTATGATCTTTTATGATATGGCATATTTGATTGGCACAGGTTTTATGCCGGATACCTAAAGGGACTGTTTGTAACTTTGTAAGCGTATAAATGTAGCGGGTCGGCACACATGCGCGCTCGCATATGCGCGTTCGCGTGTGGCCGCTGCCTTTCCTCCTCTGCCTGCTCGCCTTCACTCAGACAGCGTGCGCGTTCTCGATCAGCTCGCTCCACCTCTAGACGTGAATGCGCGCTCACTCCACACTGCAGAAGCGTTAGTTTAGCTCTGAGAATATCTAGTGAATGCACAGGGGACATTTGTGCAGAAATAACTGCTGCAGCTCCTCCAGACCAACAGAGGTTTTCCGTGTCTTGTGAAGTGACGGAGCTGTGCAGTTACGTTGTTTTCTAGTTACTGACCTGGTGCCGGTGTCTCTGCTCTCTCCGGCTGCAGGCGGAGAGAGCAGGGAGACACGCTGCAGAGCCCCACTGCATCAGCCTGCACTTAGGCAGGAAAAGCCAACACTAGGATCAGATCTAAATCATGTTCATGGAGAGACCTTCGTCTGATCAGCTAACATTACTGCCAAGCAGCTGAAATATAGAGTGATATTGTGGTTTTAGCTGACGTGTGTTGCCTCACTGTGTTGAGCGATGCTCGTTCAGGTATATTTAGAGCGAGGAAGCGCGAGCCCGACGCTGACTTTCGTTGATTTCACAGCCACAGGTGTCGCTGTTAAGAAGCATTTCTGAAAGTTACAAATAGTCCCTTTAACTGCTTGGCAGCTAAATCTACAATAATATATCATAAATTATCAGTTGATTGAAATTATTAATATAAAATAGAAATCTGTAAAGTAACTAAAGCTGTCAGATATTTGTAGTAAAAGTACAATATTTCCGTCTGAGATGTAGCAGAGTAGAAGTACAAAGTATCAGAAAATGGAAATACTCAAGTAAAGTACAAGTACCTCAATATTGTACTTAAGTGCAGTACTTGAATAGATGTACTTAGTTACATTACATCACTGCTTATAACTATACTCGGATGCCATATGTATATTGGAATGCATTTTTGCACAGATCAAGGACTATGGATTTCATCCTTCATCTTTTAGAGTGTAGCACAAAGCAGGCTAGAGCCTAAAGCTGGGAGTACTTACTGTCATACAGTATATATATAATATAGTTTTAGAGTTTTCATTCTGACTAGTGTGTACCAAGTTTACTATTACTGCCCTAATATCTATTTATTTCTAAGCCTTCTCTTACCTCTTCTTTCACAGTGCCAAACTCAGGATCCAGGGCCTTGAAGTGGTACCTGTAGTTTCCCTCTCGATCAACAGCTGCCTTAACATCCTTTAGAGTAACCTCACCCAACCTGTACAATGTGAACAAAGCGACTCACTCTTTTTGACAGCTTGTGACATTTTATAATTTTTTTGTTTTTTTAATTTTCTACCTATGGCCGACCAGCATGTATGTAATGTATGCGTTAGGATTATCAGCATCACTGCAGGTTGGCAACCAATGGGGACACATTTTTAAGTGAATTAAGCAAAATACTGCCACATATTTAAATGTTTCGTAAAGAAAACACTCAATATAGACACACACACACACCTCTTCGGTATATTGATCATGGAAGGTGTTGGGGATTTTCCAGTAAAATAAAGGATTTTAGTGGATGCAGAAGAACCACTGTGGGATTGACACACCTCTGTAATGAACAACAGAAACATAATTAGTAAAAGCATAAATATTCTGTATAATCAGGGGTAAATGTCTGAACAACTTACTTGTGCAAGGCCAGGTGTCAGAGTCTGACTGTTGGCCTTTGTGTCTTGGAGATTTCCCCCTTCCCTGCAGTATTTGGATAAATGTTGATAGCCTTTCATGATTTTGAATCTCTACATTTTGCCAAAAGTAACAAGAACTAATAAGATTTTGACACCAGATTGATTGGTGCTCACTCATCAATCAATCACACAGTCAAATCTGATATTAAAGTGACCATCTGCTCATTAATGAACAAGTCAGTGGTTTATGCTTGTGTCTGTACCCTGTGTGTATGCAGAGCATGCAGTCTGTCGATGAGTGAGACTATGCCCTGCTCCAGGGTGTCCAGTGTGTGGTGCTGCGGGTCGTGGTCTCTGAAGTTGTTCCTCAAACTCCTGAGTGAATCTCGGAGCAGCTGAACCTCCTCTGCCTGCTAACAGAGCACAAACATGAAAGTTAGAATGGGTAATCTGGTGTTTCTTGTGGTCAAATAGTATGTAGCATAGTCAGTTGGATTGTATTTGTTTGTTTGAGGGAGAGAAGGTCTTGTAACTTGGTGCAGTTATTTAATAGTTAATGTTTTATTATGTACATGCATGTGTAACATACGATTGAATTTCAATTTCCCACGAAAGAAAAGTTACAAAAATGTTGTCAATTATAGCTCTTAGAAAGAAAGAAAATCGGAATCAGCCCAGAAAATAGCAATCGGTCCATCTCAAAGGAGAATGCAAGCATATAGCCATGTGATGCTTAGTTAGCAAAATATAAACTAAAGAGCCTTATCAATAGAAACAGTACTTACGTCTGACATAGAGGGAGCTGGATTTCCAGAGTGAGAATATCCATTGTTTTCTGTGCCAGTGGGAATCTGAGAAAAAGAAAAGAAAAAGTATTAGCTGTGAAATGTATATCTGGATTCATGACTGCCCGGTGCAGACTGAATATGAAAAGGAAAACTCAACTGTTTATTTTTATTATTAGGGCCCGGGCACTGGCAACGTCGGGCCAGTGAAGGCACTATTGAAACTGTAAGGATTATTCTTTTTTTTCTTTTTCATGCAAATGAATCGCCTTTTTGAGGCCTTTGCCATGCTCAAAAAGTTGCTAAACTTGGCACACTTATCAGATGCAGTGAAAAATTCAATATTTTAAGGGTCTCGGGCTTGGGTGTTGCAAAATGGCTTTCTAGTGCCCCCTAGAAAATTGGAAAAATTGAGCCCCTCGCTCCAGTTTCACCTACATGTATGAAATTTTGGTAGAACTGTGGAGACGCACAAAAAAGCCTCTTGGAGGTATTCCCAAAACTCAACAGGAAGTCAGCCATTTTGTATTTAATGTGCGATTTTCGCACGTTTTTTTGCGTTTTATAGGACGTGTATTTTAACGAACTCCTCCTACAGATTTAATCAGAACAACTTGAAATTTGGTCAGGACCATCTTGAGACCTTAAGGATGAAAAGTTATTCAAATGGTGAGTTTCACTGAACGACCTGACCGTGACGTGGTGGCCATTTTGAGCCATTCGCCATGAAACAGAAAGTTGTTGTAACTCCACTGTACATAGTCCGATCTTCCCCAAATTTCTTCAGCATGGTAAGGGTCCAGTCCTGGGGACATTTACATGTCCATATTGAGTCTCACTCCTAGCACCCCCTACTGGCAACAGGAAATGACAAGTTTTCTATTTTAATGTACTCCTCCTAGCAGGTTGACCAGATTCACCTCAAATGTGGTCAGAAAAGCCTTAAGACCTTTAAGATGCATTATTGTGAAGACTGTGAGTTTTCGTTGAATGGCGTTACCGTGGCATGGCGGCCGTTTGGCGTTATTCGCCGTGAAACAGGAAGTTGTTGTAACTTAAGCATACTTTGTCAAATCTGCTCAAAATGTCTCAGCCAAGATGGTGGTCCAGGCCTGATTTCATTTTCATGTCAATATATACTCATAGCCCCGCCCCCTTTCATAACTCATGAACCGTTTGTTGTAGAGTCTGGTGGGAGGTGTCATTGTACTCAGCAGGGAGTTCCTGTTTCATTGGTATGTTATCCCCGCCCCCTAAACATTATCCCCGCCCCCTTTCATAACTCATGAACCGTTTGTTGTAGAATCTTGTGGGAGATGTTATATCACTCAGCAGAGACTTCCTGTTTCATTGGTATTGCTATCCCCGCCTCCTATACATTAGCCACGCCCCCTTTCATAACTTGTGAACCGTTTGTCGTAGAGTCTTGTGGCAGGCATCCTTGTGCTCATCAGAGTTCCGGTTTTATCGTGCCTGGCCGCGTCAGTCGGCGTCCCGCCAGTACCCCCAACGCGCGGGGAGGTGCGAGGGCCCGTTTATCGCTGCTCGCAGCCTTAATTTATTATTGATTATTTATTTTAGAGCAGAAAGAATCAGTAAAGAAACAGTACTATCTGCATGCTGTTTTTATACGCCAACTCTCTTTGCAATTCACTCTGCCAAAGATACAAGACAAAGAGATATAAACCTGCCAGATCTTAAAACTTTAATTATAACTAGTCCATGCCTCGATAGACTAGTTCATTGAATAAGTGAAGGAGGAACTCAGAGAGTACACTTTCCTATTGCATCAAAGTATGTTTTAGTATTAATTTACTGATAAACATTAAAGGAAAAAAAAAACAGCAAAGCAAAACGGTGAAAAGGCATTTAAAAAGTGAGTTCATGATTAACTTTTGGTCTGACATTTTCACACATAGCATTGAGCTGGACAGAAGATTTTGAGCCCAATGTAGTGTGTTTAACTTCCCTTTAAAATCTTAAAACTGGCTCAAATACCTGCTTTTTTATACTTTCTTCAAGCTTGTGTTTGAGTTGCTGCAGTAGTCTGTCCTTCTGTCCTATCTCCTTCTGCACCCAGTCAACAAAAGAGAAAAGGGTGGGGTTCATCATTTAGAAAAACTTAATAAACAGACGCTGTGTAACATAAAATCAGGACGATTAAAGTTTAAGTGACAGGAAACCATTAAAAGAGAGGGAATGGAGTGCCTCACTTTGCTTTCGCCCCACAGCCTGTTACATTCCTCCAACTTCCACTGTAGCTCGGCCTGTAACACATTGTCATAGAGGAAGGGAACTTATTATACCGTACATACTGAAAACTGTTTTGTAAACAATTTTTAACATAGTATTTTGAAGATTTTACATTCACTTTAATGAAAGGAAATAGATTAATAGATTTCCTACGTTCTGGTTGTTGAGTTCATCCTTCGTCATGCTGGCTCTAAGCAGCTCTTGCTTCATCTGCAGTATTGATGCCTCCTGATTGCACAGTCTCTGCTGCTGGGCGTCCTGCACATTTACAAACCAACAGAAAGTCAATTCCTTAGCCAGCAACCAGAATTATATTCAACTGGGTAAATAACTGCAGATCTGGTTTTGTCTTACCTTGACTCCCTGCAGGTTTCTTGTCTCCTGCTTACAGCGCAACAGTTCCCTCTAATGCAAACAGCAAACAACACACTCTTAATTCAATATTATTCACAGTGTGCAATCCACAAGTGTATTCTCTCGGTAGACAAGTGTGAATTTTGTCCTAAAAATAGAAGAAAAGAACATATTGACAGTTTCAAAACCTTTAGCTCCTGAGCCTCCTCCATGCTCTGATCCAAACGACTGCGAATGACTACCTGGAAAGAGAGAGCAAAAAGGGTTGGATGTGTGTGTGAGAACCACAATGGACTGAGAAAGAAGGGAAACTGATACCCGTGTCACCCTCTGACACACACATAACCATGCACACACACACACAAACCCACAGTAAAGAAACAGAAATGTGATCTGTGCTGAACACAAAGAGCTGGTGGAAAAAGCAAAGAAGAGTGTGGCACAGAGAAGTGAGAGAGCAGAGAAGATCAGAAAATGAAATCAAGATTGAGAAAAAAAAGATGAAAAAATAAAAGGTTGAGACTCTCACTACCAGTTGCTGTTCAGCATTGCCTTGGTCCAAACTCAAAGACACATCCTGTTCATCCTCAGGCAGTGAACCATGCAGCAGCAGGGCCTTAAAAACACAAAGGGTATAACATGTGACACCAGTTTGTACTTTGGAGGGAGGTCGCTGTGTTCAGAGAGCTCTGACCAGTTAAAGTGGTAGCTGGTAGGTTGTCTGATGCATAATAAGCACAGCATTCAAATAACCTAAAAATATTGTGTTATAAATGTTCCGGTATCCCCCCATATGCCAACCATCTCTGCACTGGTGCTGCAACCAACCATAGACTGTATATAAAGATGGACAACATAAGCTTCCCAAAGAAGCCAAAACGTCTTGATCGCCCCCTGGTGGCTGGCTGCAGTATAGGCCATAAGTCCCGCCCCCCTCCATGTTAGTGGATGGGACATGGGCCAAACTAAAAAGTCAAAGTACAGTACATGTCAAATAAATTTTTTCCCAAATATGGTTTCTGTTATTCTAGGTAGTTCTTATCACGCTGAAGTATGTTCAAGTGTTAATTTTTCTGATAAGATTGGTTTTAATTAGTTATTTGAGGCAATAAAAAGGGGGTGAGACGTCATGATTGGAAGCTGTGACTGACAGCTGAGTAGTCAAGGAGCCGGAGGCTGTAACTTTAACCGTCACGAGTCTGTGTAATAGAACATGTGTCAATTTGATCATAAATGTAGTTATAGAGATATTATGGTGAGTTGTTGTGTTTTTCTAGCCAAACAGCTAGCGTTGGTGAGGCATCGATACCGCTGCTCCAGCCACCCGATCACTACTGCGCAGACTCTGGCTCCAAATGACGTTAAAATTTCAAGATGGCAGCTCCCGTATCCGGAGTATTTTGGCTTCACTTTTGTACAGTGGGAGGAAGTGGAGACACGTCGTCCATCTATATACATACTGTATATCCAGGGTCTGAAATTAGCAACAGACACCCGCCAAATGCGGATAAATTGTTGGCAGTGGCGGGTAAAATCATCAGGCCATCAACCACTTTGGCAGGAAGGGAAAACGCTAGAGATGGGAATAGAAAACAGGTTCTTAGTTGTCCTTGGCATCTCATGCCCCCGTGACTTTTGATTCCTCTGTATTGATGCTTTCGTTACGCATGCACAATGATGCATGCACAATGACGCATACACATGCTTTATCATGTTTCAGTTTGTTTGGGACCGGAGACACGGTGGAGAAAAAAAAAGCGCTCAATAGAGTTAGTGACGTTACTTGTTAGCAGCCGGTGAGCAGCACAGTCCTGCTTGGCTAAATAATGGAGCTACTAACGTTAACAGAGGTGCCATTGAGTTATTATTATGAGGTGTTCAAAATCCAGTTGTTTGAAGGAGATGTTTTCACAGCAATATAAAATAGATATTAGAGAGGGAATTATGACCTGTTTAACTTCCTAACACTAGCTCTAAGCAGCTTGCCAAGATGTGTTTAATCAGAGCAAATATTTAAATAATCATAATCATTTGAATTGTCTGTTTTTATGCAAACAACCAATATATAGTACAGTACAGTACTGTGTACAGTACCCTCCCACCCCAGAAAAACAGAGCTTTCCCAGAAGCTATAGTGTAATTCGAACACTGTAAGATACCATATAATGTTTTTTGTGTAAAATATATCGAACATTGAATGACATCAGATATAAAATGTTATTCCTTCATTTAGCGCAGAGATTTCAGAAGTGGCAGATAAAATTTCTGAGTGGCAGACAAAAACAATACCTGCCTGCGACAGTGGCAGGCAGTGAAAAAAGTTAATTTGAGACCCTGCATATATCTATATATATCAATATATATATATCAATATATATATATCTATATATATATCTATATATATATCTATATATATCTATATATATATTATACATACTATATATATCGTCCATCGCAACATACTATATATATATATATATATTGGAAAAACAAAGTTCGGAAACTTGTGTTTGGTGGATTATTTCTCTGTTGTTACAAGGCTAATGGTCATTGTATTTTACATCGTTGGAAAGCCTGTTTATTTACCTTCGCAATGATGTCACACTTGTAAGGATCATGCATTTGTGGGATGAGCAGCACAGCTGAATATGTGGGTAACGCCCAAGAAAGATTTGCCAAAATGCTCTGCCAATGGTAAAAAGTGTATTCTCATAAGGCTACCAGGAAGCCTGCAATGACTGCCCTTCACCGTCAGGCCCGTTTGCGCTGGTGTTGACAACACAGACAATGGAACCTGAACATGTGGGGGAATGTCATGTTCAGTGATGAGTCCAGGTTCTGTCTGCCAAAGTTGGATGGCAGGGTCAAAGTATTAGTAGATTATTGAACCGATCGAGTAACAGCTTTTGGTGGTCGGCATCTCCCTCACTGGCAAAACAAGGCTTGTCATCATTGAAGGCCATCTCAATGCAGTGAGATATCGGGATGAGATTCTGCAGCCAGTGGTGATCCCATATCGCCACAATCTGGGACCTAACTTCATCCTCCAAGATGACAACGCTCGCCCCCACAGAGCCAGGGTTATCACAGACTACCTCCACAATGTGGGAGTAGAGAGAATGGAACGGCCTGCCAAGAGTCCACACCTCAACCCAATTCAACACTTGTGGGATCAGCTTGGGCGTGCTGTACGTGTTAGAG
>CAKAOI010035263.1:0-22373 GCA_916701655.1 Sebastiscus albofasciatus | reverse complement strand
AGACATTAAATAAACATTAAATAAATCAAATCCTTTTTGCCTTCATGCATACGGCACCTGGAGAACAAAGCATGAAACCTGATGTCTTAAATTTATTTTTTATTTGATTGATTTATTTAAATTTATATATACATTTGAGGATATGGAGTAGAAAAAAATAATGCAAAACATAATTGTATATATATATATATATATATATACACAATTATATATATATATATTTGTATATATATGGGTATATATCACATATAAAAAAGTGATTTATTTTTGTGTCATTGTGAGACAATATTGGTGAGTCTAACTGTGACCATGCCCCACATGCATGTAGTGTAACAGCTCATCTCCATCCTTGGTGGGCTGCACATCCATGGCAATATAAAGCTGAGCCCATCACTGGTCTGCCTCACTCTCTAGTCATGAGCTGTGGTGACAATGTGGTTCCTCCTTCTCCTCTACGCAGCTTCCACTGAGTCGCTGATCCCACAAGGCAAGTTACAACTATTCTCTTCAGATGTTTTTTAATCAAGCTTTAAAAGTGTAAGAGCCACAATCGGACAAAGTTTTTCTTCTGTTTTTGTCAGCATCAGTGTAGATGAACTATTCTGCTAAGTTTGCTGCATTCTGTGTCATGTTAGAAACTGATTAATAGAACAAAATAATGGATTGGTAATTTCTTTTGGTATTTCTTGATGTGTAGAAAGAAATCCCAGGATAGACAGTTACCTATTTAATCATTGAAACGTGTATGAAAATTACCAAAAGTCATTCCACACCTCTTATGTCCGATCAACGAATTAATATCATGTAAAAGTGTTGAGGTCAGACCTTCATATAGAAGTTACATCAGTACACTCCTGGCTCAAATTGTCATTCATTTATAAATTAGCGTTAGCATGCCTGAGAAATCAAAACGTCAATAAAGATCACTCTGATTCTGATTTGGGTGAAATTTGAATAAATTAAAGTGATCTTAATTAGTTTTGGATTAAATCATTTACAACAGATTGCAATGAAAGATTATTCTCATATAATTTATGATCTCATTCCAGTGTGCTTTGCACAAGGTCTATTATTCGACGCGTTTACTTTTTTAATATTCTTCTTCCGCCTAAACCTTTGCCGCGCTACTCCTCCCGTAACACCCGTACAAAAAATACATCAAAACGTACGGAATGATCGTGTGCTATGACTTTTCTAAGACTTTTTCGGGCAGCAGTTTCCGAAAAAATTACGCGAAAGCGTGATTTTTATCTCCATAGAAATGATTGGAAAATCAACGTGAAGAGAGCTCAAAAACACTCCTCTTTGGGGCCATACAGAGTCGCCATACTTTAACGTAGAAACGTGATTAAACGTTTAAACGGGTCACGAGATTGGGACTTTATTGGGCCAAATGGGTATTTTGAAAGCTTGCACGTTTTTCACGAAATCGCAGTTTACGTTTTGTGAAATTTTCAGACCGTTTCAGATTTTATAATGGGTGTGTATTGCGTGGATCGTTAAGGGCTAGAGTGCGTGACATCACACCTAGAGTGCAGGAAAGCTTTAAAATCTTTTGAAAATTTTCCAAACAAATTGCTTCCTAACCCACAATTTTCCCTCTTTATAGATAATTGTTTCATCAAATTGTATGAAATTTTGTGCTGGTTGCAGTCATGTTGCTATGGAATCAGTCAGATTTACACATTTGGTGATAAATACCTGGAAGTGACAGCAACTCCAGGCTACCTTCCCATGGGGCTCATGTTAAATTTCAAAAACATTTTTGGATCAGAGCAAATGTTACTAATTTTGGAAACTGCTGCTGAGGTCACAGTTTTGACACTACACACACAAATTTCGCACTATTCATCAGAGAGTCCTTACTTGTCTCATAAAAAATCTAAGCGATAGGAGTCACGTTTTTGTCTGAGAAGCACTTTTATTGCACATATGTCTCTGGTTAACTCCTATTATAAGCTGTCTGACTGAGGACACTTAGCAGTGTGTGTGTGGCCTATATATCTCAAACACAGAGGCCTATTATGAATAAATAAAATCAACCGGGATTTGGACAATTACTATTAATTATGAACATACAAAAATACAATTAATATGCTCTCCTTAAACCTACCAGACTCTATGGAAGTCTGACTCTGCCCCCCACCGGCACCAGGCACACTGGTTAAAAGTTCTTGCAAAATTTTATTTATTTATTATTTACTAAAACACATTTTCAATTACCAATCAAAGTTCTTAGGAGGCAACACAATTACTTTCAAGAAAATAGCAATAGATAAATAATAATAATACATTTAAATATTCCTCTATTCAGCCAGATACAGAATTACAGGCGTCCATCTCCACACAAGAATATCCTTTTTCATTTGCAGTTGTGCTGTCATGTCTTCCATTATGTTCACCTGTCTCAGTCTCTTAGTGCTTGTTCCACTGTTATTATTACTGCCACTGGTATTATTAACAATAATACACTGAAGATATATAAATTATTACCGTCGTTTGGGAGGATTTTACTGTTTGTTTTTCAGAAGCTAATAAATGCCTGTTTTATGTATTTGGTGTAGTCGTGAAGGCCCACAGCGTCAGACTGCCATAGAGGAGACCTCCATTCTTCTCAGATATTTTAATAAAACTTTCATAACTAGCTGTAGCTTACAGTTGATTTTTAATTAATAAAGTAAAAAAAAATCTCCCCATGGTCCAATGCCAGAGCTGACTTCTGACTACTGCAAAAGTTCATGACTTTGAAATTAGTTTTAATAAAAGAACGAAAGAAAACAGGCTAATCTTTAATTAGCCCAACATTTGGCGTATATATATATATATATATATATATATATATATATATATAGATAGATAGATAGAGAGAGAGAGAGAGAGAGAGAGAGTTGTTAGTGTTTCTGTGAGTGGGCTGATTAATGAATGTATTCTGTCATCTTGAAACAGTCTCATGTTGTTGTAATTGAGCCTTTCTGAGGTTAAATCAATACATTTTTTCATAAATGAAAATCAAAAGAAATTGAAGACGGAAATGGAAAATGCACAAAGACTGACTTTAAATATGTCTATAATACATGAAGACTGGAGTATATTTAAA
Source organism: Sebastiscus albofasciatus (assembly GCA_916701655.1). Taxonomy (NCBI): domain Eukaryota; kingdom Metazoa; phylum Chordata; class Actinopteri; order Perciformes; family Sebastidae; genus Sebastiscus; species Sebastiscus albofasciatus. The sequence continues at coordinate 19,276 of CAKAOI010035263.1, read as the reverse complement.
TATATATAATACATGAAGACTGTAGTATATTTAAATATGTATAAAACATAAAGACTGGAGTATATTGAAATATAAATATAAATATGTCTAAATAGCTGCTGTCATGTTGCTGTCAGGTGGCTACAGGCTGATTTTAATCGATGGAAGCCACCCATGTGAAGGCTACATTGGCATCTACCATGACGGCCAGTTGGGTTACGTTGGACATAAGACCTGGAACAAGAACATTGAAGAAGTGGTGTGCAGGAGCACTCAGTGTGGGGAACCTAAGAACAGTTTCGAAGAGACGGCACCATGGCCCATCGTGAACAAAGTCTGGGTCAATGAAGTAAACTGCACTGGGAATGAGAATCACCTGCGGGAGTGTCATTATCCTGGTTGGAAAACCAGCTCCGCCCAAGGGCGCACTCTGATGAAGATCCAGTGTTCAAGTAAGGATCAACTTTGAACATTTAAAGAGTCCGATTCAGACATTTTTTTATTTGTACTTGTGTTTGCTCTTCTAGATGAAATCAAAATCAGCCTGGATGGATTTAGATGTGCCGGAGCCGTCAAGTACGAGAGCATCACCGATGTGAATGAAAAAGGTTACCTGTGTGATGATAACAACTGGGGTAAGAGGTGCATCCTCTACACGTCTGTCTAAACGCTCTAAAGACAAAGACGGACATTTGGTTCACTTTAGTGTAAATTTACTAACCAGTGGAATGGTGGATAGTACTCAGTGGTAATAGTACTCAGAGGTAATAGTACTCAGAGGTAATAGTACTCAGTGGTAGATAGTACTCAGAGGTAATAGTACTCAGTGGTAGATAGTACTCAGTGGTAGATAGTACTCAGAGGTAATAGTACTCAGTGGTAGATAGTACTCAGTGGTAGATAGTACTCAGTGGTAATAGTACTCAGTGGTAATAGTACTCAGTGGTAATAGTACTCAGTGGTAGATAGTACGCAGTGGTAATAGTACTCAGTGGTAGATAGTACTCAGTGGTAATAGTACTCAGTGGTAATAGTACTCAGTGGTAATAGTACTCAGTGGTAGATAGTACGCAGTGGTAATAGTACTCAGTGGTAATAGTACTCAGTGGTAGATAGTACGCAGTGGTAATAGTACTCAGTGGTAATAGTACTCAGTGGTAATAGTACTCAGAGGTGGATAGTACTCAGTGGTAATAGTACTCAGTGGTAATAGTACTCAGTGGTAATAGTACTCAGTGGTGGATAGTACTCAGTGGTGGATTGTACTCAGTGGTAATAGTACTCAGTGGTAATAGTACTCAGTGGTAACAGTACTCACTGGTAATAGTACTCAGTGGTAATAGTACTCAGTGGTGAATAGTACTTAGTGGTACTAGTACTCAGTAGTGAATAGTACTCAGTGGTAATAGTAGTTTCATCCTGTGGTTCCCAACCTAGAGCTCCTGCCCCCTCCAAAGGGTCACGAGATCAATGTGAGGGGTCGTGAGCAGCATTCCATACTTCAAAGCACAAAGTGGTTGTTTCAGACTTTCTAATACATTTAAATAGATTTGTTTGAGTAAAGGCCTTTACACACCAGCAGCGGCTTTTTTTGTTGTTGCTGTGATTCATTTTCAAACTGTCCAAACCAAGATGGCAATACTCCTTTCATCGTGGCCAAAAGCAGCACATACCAGATCCACTCCTTCCCTTCTTACCCGTCACAATAAAAGCCCTAGACATATCATATCCATGTATAAAGGCCTTTAGGGTCAGGTATCAGGTATTGTGACATATTCTGTACTAAGATGATGATTATTAAACACTGTATATATGATTTCTCTCCCATAAAGGAAAAGATCAAAAAGATCTTTTGTGTAAAAACCTCAACTGCGGTGAATCCAAGGAACCTCCTCTGAAGAAATGGATGGTTTGGAATGAATTCAAAAACTCAAAGAGGATGAAGATCGACTGTTCAGGCATGAAAAATGTAACTCATCTGTGGCATTGTGCCCCTACCCCTGAGGAGCCAAAATCATGCAAAAAGCCTGCTTCTGTCATGTGCACAGGTAACACACACACACACACATACAGTATATAGTCACTAAGTTTACTCAAGTGTTGAGACACATCATTAAATTAAGAAAATGCTTCATAAACAGATTTTCAGAGACTGCAACTCAACGGAACCTCATCAAATGTCTGTTCTGGGACGCTGAAGGAAATGAAAAGTAGTAGTAGTCACTGGAGTGAAACTGTTAGCACCAGCAAAACTGGTCCTGATGAGTGGTGCAAGCAAATGCACTGTGGTACCAATTTGAGTCACAGTACCGTCAACGGGAGCACTCAGCTCAGCTGCTCAGGTAATCCAACCAATTAATATTCATCCACATCTTTTCCTCTTACTTTGATTTCCAGATCAAAACAATCTGGTTTTGTTTTATATATTATTTCTGACAGCTGACAAAATTATTCATCAAAGAATGAATGTGACTATTCATATTTTACTAACCCACTATCTTGAGCTGCTTGGAAATCTAAATCATGATATCAACAACATTTCCTACGTGTCTTTTTATTTTTATTTTCCACAGACAATGTTAAAGTGGTTCTGATCCACAACAACCAACACAGCAACTGCTACGGTGCAGTTAATATTGAAGTGAATGGTAAACGTAGCCCCGTGTTAGCCACCGACTGGACCCAGGAGAACACTAAAGTGGTTTGCAGAGAGCTACAGTGTGGGAATGTCAGTATAGCCGTGTTTCCATTCACATGCTTTTATCCACATTTTCAAGTATTGCATTAGAGAAGCTGTATGGAATTCAATAAAACTTCCTCAATTTGCGCAAAAAAAGTTTTTACACTCGCTTCAGGTGGTTTTTGCCTTTGTCCAGAAAGAGTTGATGCGGAAACATCTTTACTGAATCAAGTCTGATGTAGCGAACATTTAACTGACATGACTGATCAGCTGTTTCTGGATATATATATTCATATCATCTTTGTCTGCGGACAGCATGAGACACGGCCAGTACTAGCTGACACGAAAGAACTATTGAAACTGATTCCTGAAGACCTCTCTCCATTTTTCTCTCATACATGATTAGATGGCCGACGCCAACTTCTTTTATTTCTGGTTCGCAACCTCTACTTTTTCTTCTACTCTGTTTACTGGTAGATTACAGCCGTGTGTAGCTTATAGCGTCAACTACTGACCAAACTATGCTGTAGCTGAGTTTATTCACTCCAAACCAGTTGATGGAAACATGCCTGACACATTTATTTTTTGCGACATTTCAAAAGTTCACTTAAAAATCTGAATGACAACTGAATGGAAACACGGCTAGCACTATAAAACACATTTATTTAATGTAAGATATGTAACTTTGCTGAACAGCAGCCACTGTGGCCACAAGTAACAATTATAGGATAATGCCAAAATATAGAAGTAGAAAATAGACCAGGGGTCAGCAACCTTTACTATCAAAAGAGCCATTTTAGGTGAAAAAAAGAAAAAAAGAAATCTGTCTGGAGCCGCAAAACATTTGATCATTGTGATGAAGATAACACAGTTTATTGTCTAAGTATATAGTATATAAGTCTAATGCAGTGAGGGCCAAAGAGCAAATGTACTACGGAGTATTAGAAAATTAAAATAATTAATTAAAATTTAAAAAAATAGGAGATTTCCAGAATAAAGTCATAATATTACCAGAAAAAAAGTCATTATATTCCGAGAATAAAGTCATAATTTTACGAGAAAAAAAGTCGTTATATTACGAGATAAAGTCATAACTTTACGAGAAAAAAAGTCGGAATATAACGAGAATAAAGTCTTAAACTTATGAGAAAAAAGAAAATAACACGTAAAATTACTACTTTATAATATTATGACTTTATTCTCATAATGATACAACTTTTTTCTCGTAAACCTTTGGCTTTATTATCGTAACATTACGACTTTTTTTCTTGTAAACCTATGACTTTATTTTCATAATATTACAACTTTTTTCAGGTAAACCTATGACTTTATTCTCGTAATATTACGACTCTATTCTCGCAATCTCAGATTTTTTTTTTCCTCAATGTGGCCCTAATACCAGTGGCTAATACCATAAACCTTCAACAATGATATATAAAATTGAGTATGTAAACAAAAAACAGTTATTCATTTCCATTTTTAAAACTCCACAGGGAGCCACTGGAGAGGAGCTAAAGAGACGTATGTGGCTCCGGAGCTGCAGGTTGCTGACCCCTGGGTTAGAGTCATGAAGACAGCAAACTGACTCAGATAGCTCAGAAATATCTCAAGTTTACTAACATTAGCAAACATTAGCCACATTAGCTGCTGGTCAGACACACCGAGGAAGTCTATGGCAGCAAAACTCCTGAGTGTACTGAACGAAGCACGGGGCTGTTTATGGCATATTATGATTTAGATGATTATTAATTCAACTAGTCATTTGTAAGAGCTAGAATGTCATTTTTTTCTTTTTTCCAAAAGTTTCATAGTCTTGCGTTTAATGTGTAAAACAATAGTTTGGCATTTTTGGAAATATGCTTATTCACTATCTCTCTTATATCGTCCGCTAAACATGAACCAGGAGACAATTAGCTTAGCTTAGCATAAAGAGGAAACAAACTGGGAGGATGTTTCACCTCTAGGCTAGCTGTTTCCTCCTCTCTTCAGTCTTCATGCTAAGCTAAGCTAAGCTCCCCCGGCTGTAGCGCATTCAACGGACACATAGGAGACTGATAGCTTTCCACAAAAAAGCAAATAAACTTATTACCTACAATGTCAAACTATTCATTTAAAGTCTTTGCCAATAACTTTTATATTCTTCTTCTTCTTCTTATTATTATTATTATCTCTGTAAATTACTGTTCTTTTTGAGTCAATCGGAGCCTTCTGTTTGGCACAGATGAATGCAAGGATATCCAAATAATCAGAAATGCTTTCTTCTAGGGGCATATTGAAGAAAATAAGAGGCAATCAATGGTCACGGGGATAATGGACAATGTCAAGTGCTTAGGTAACGAATCGTCACTGTGGCACTGTAGCGCCTTGCATGACAGAAAAGAGGCTTTCGAGGCCTCCGTAGTCTGTTCAGGTGAGATATGGCAGGAATCATATGGTGATAGTCTCTTCCTGTTATTTTAACTTTGACATTTTGGTGGAAGCAAAAACACGACAGCTGTGCGATGTCATGTCGTGATGCAAAAGCATGTGTGCAATTCTACCCAAATGTATGCAATAAGAGCATGTGTACCATGTTTGACAACTCTCTCGCTGTCGTGGAACAGAAAGTATGAAAGTGAGATTGGCGGACGGCCCTGGAAAATGTGCCGGGAGAGTGGAGATCCAGTTTGAGGGCCGATGGCAACGGGTCCGTGAGAGAGAATGGAAAGACGTCAATTCAGATACTGTCTGCAAAGAACTGGGCTGCGGGAATAGAAATCCGACCGATCCTGAAAAGTTCTGCCAGGGCTCAGGTGATTTTCTGGCTAGGACTGTAACATGCGAGAATTCCAACAAAAACATATCCGAGTGTACTACAACTCCCATCACACTGCGGAACGATGATAAGGCGAAGGGAATAACCTGTGAAGGTGAGTGTTTTTCTCTTGTTATGCCTGACTGTCAGTTACAGTACAGAGGTGTGCATAAAGGCACTCAAGTGAACTTGAATCTGCCGTTTTTGTATGAGGTTGGAGTGGAAAGTGGAAAGAAGGCCTTTATTACAGGCACTGCGAAGAGAGAGAGAGTCTTCAGATATGTAGCTGTTTGGTGCTGAGCAGGTGGCGTACTTAACTGTGGGTTTTGTGCTGGAAACAGCTGCTGAAAGTGAGGTCCAAAACAGTTACAGACTACAACCAAACCACTCAGCTGGGAGATACTACGGTGCTCTGAGCTGAGGGGAAATCTCTCTCTCTCTCTCTCTCTCTCTCTCTCTCTCTCTCTCTCTCTCTCTCTCTCTCTCTCTCTCTCTCTGTTTTTATGTGCAGTTACACCCTTCTGTTCAGTCAATCCTCTGAAACGAAACTGTGTCAACAAAATAATGTCGTACAACACATTTCACACAAGATATCAGAGCTTCTTCTTCCTCGTGTCTGGCCATCTTCTATATCACGTATTTCCAGTGGTTGGCGCAAGCGAGCGCAGTGGCATTTGGTTCGGCAAGGTTATCTTTGGTACATCGTGGAGCTGAAGATGTACTGAACCAAATGAAGGGACCATAACAAGCTTTGGGAGGATCACATCAAATACAATTTGCCATATGTGCCGACGTATGTTATGTTTAGATTTTCAGGAAAACTCCATTGGCGTCCCTGAAGAACGATTAGTTTCAACAATGTATGGTGCAGAGTTATTGTCTAACTTTAAAAACTACATCTCACCATTTTCTTGATTCTTGGACAAAAGTGACTTTCTATATTTTATAACCCTATTCAAGTTTGTGTGTGGGGGCTTGAGCCTATCCTAGCATGCATTGTGTAGGAAGAGAGGGACACCCCGCGGACAAGTTGCCAGTCTGTCATAATCTAATACTAATGGTCTATCTTGCTTTTGTCCCGGTCAGCGCACAAGGTGGTGATTCTGAAGGGAGGTGATTCCTGTTCTGGCCGGGTGGGGATAAAGCACGGCACAAACACCAAATGGCTCTCCGGCTCTAAAGAGACATGGAACCAACAGTCTGCAAACACAGTGTGTCAGCAGATGCACTGTGGGAACGCCTCATCCTTTAACTCCGAGTCTGGTGCTGATATCCAGAAAGATGTTTGGGATGAATCTTACAACTGCTCATCCGTCACCAAATCTCTGTTTGACTGTAAAAAAAACGAAGTACTGCCATCTGACCACGGAAACACTAGTGCCACTGTGAAATGCTCAGGTAATGTGACAGGCTTGATTTTAAAATGAAAACCTTTATTCATCATGGCCATTATTTATTATTATGTGACCGGTTGTGGTCCAGTTTGAAATAATCTGCTGATGCAAGTCTGCAAACAACCTCCTCATCCCTTTTCTTGGTTGCCACGACAGGAAAACTCAACGTGAAACTGAGCCAAGGCTGCTGGGGGAATGTCAGTGTTTGTGTGGGCAGCAAGAAGTGTGGAAGTGTGTGCGCAGACACCTGGTTGGAGGAAAGGTCTAAGATGCTGTGTAAAGACCTGGGCTGTGGGGACATAGTCCTGAAACACATCACCAAACCTGGAAAAAGTAAGGCCCTCTTCACAAGTTTGCACTGTACAGACGAGGCGACCAACCTGACCCAGTGCAACTTCGTCAGGAATGAAAATGGTATCAGCTGTGAACAAGCCTATGTTGTTTGCTCAGGTAATAGGTTGTTTTTAATATATATTTATTTAAAATGAAATCATTATTAGACTGTTGTTTATTATTTAATGGATTCCTACCACCTCAAAAGGCCTATTTCCAAATTTCAATTGATTTTTCCCTAATTACCTTCACCAAGGAGGTGTTATCTGTTTGCTAGGTAGTTTACCTGAACATGTGGAGGGAAGTTTGACCAAAGAACACCTGATTTATTTTTGGCGATCTGGTCAGCAGAGGCCAAATCATTTTCCACCCTCCATATGGGCAAAGCAACAGCAACCAATTCTTTATTAATCTCTCTTTGGTCAAATTCTTCTTCAGCACATTTAGTACAACATAGAAATGTATGTACAAACAAATAACTTCATCTCTTGTTCTTGTTGTTTTAATATGGCTCTTACTTTCCATAAATCTTCCAAATCCTTAAAGGTCGACAGCTCTTGAAGAAACATGCACATATTAAACTCTGATGTGCACATGCCACCTTCTTAACATTCATTTTACCTTTGCAAATAGTTGACTTTGTTGTCCATCAGTATGTATTTTGATCCAGATCATTTATTTTTGTCTTATTAAAATAACAGATGACATGAAGTTCCTAACTGTCAGTGTTGTTTTGCAGGTAGCGTCAAGTCTGAATTTAGTGATACCAGAGATAAATGTTATGGAAATGTGGTGGTGCACTATGAAGACCGGAGGCTCCCAGTCTGCAAAGATGCTCTTGACAACAAAACACAAAACGCCATCTGTGGGGAGCAGGGGTGTGGTCAGGCTGTCACATCGATTGACTACTTCGGACCAAACCCAGTAGAGGATTATTACATTTTAAATATAATGTATGATAAAGAGTCATTAACATCTTGCGATGTTGCGAAGTCAGAGAAGGAACCGAAGAAACCCTGCCTATATGGTGGCCTCCAATGCTCCAGTATGTGTCATGATTTTGTCTCAAACTGATCACTTTCAAAATGTCTTCATTGTCCATGTCCTCTGTCTTTGTCAAACTACAGGTCTCTTCTCTTCTCTATGTAATGCCTTCACGTTGAACAGTTAGGATGTGTAGGTCAGAATAGGGAGAGTGTTCCCTCTAGCATTCCAGCACATCTGGGACCTTCTTTTGAATGGGCGTCAATATGCTTGTTCACTTTCTTGTCCAGACTTAGAGGAGAAGATTAATAGCGCTCTCATGTTTGTAGGACAAATACCAAGGCACCGGCAGGGCACCGCCAGGAGTTCTCAGTTCTCATCAAACTCTCAGCTAACATATTAGCATAACTAGCATATTTTCCTAAATAAAGTTTACCTTGATGTTAAAGGAATGGTTCGATAGTTACTGTTATGTTGTTTGCTCGACAATTACAATATTAGCTAGACATTACAAACATGTGCTGGAGCCATTGTTAAATTGGTGGAGGATCACTGAGCTAACTCTCACTAGTTTGTGTCCACAGCATGTAGCCTAATCTGCATATTTAAGTTCTTACTAATTACAAGTTCTGTGAGTTTTGTATTTCCTGAATCTTGTCTCACTCTCATGTTTCCTTTAGACTGGAGTAAGATGACTCCCGGCGAGGCCTGTAGCGGATCTGTGTCTGTTCACTCGGAGGGGAAAATAAGTGCTGTTTCCTCTGAAGGCTGGAAAGCAAATGAGGGGGAGAAACTCTGCCGGGATTTGCAATGCGGCAAGTTCAGGTCAAATAAAATGATTCCATTGACTAAATCCCCTCTCTGGCCCACCAGCTTCAGCTGTGAAGGTGTAGAAGGGAACATCTGGAACTGTGAGAAGCAAACCTCGTCTTCACAGGGAAACACAACAAAGCAGCAGCTGGTTATTGAATGTGAAGGTAAATTTAATCTCTGCAAGGATTACCTCGTAAATGATCACAGAATCTTTGCAATTGCATTGGAAACCACCTGAAAGAGAGACATGACACCAAGAGTGTGTAAGAAAAACTAGAAGGTATTTCGTTTTTGGCTGGACCGCAGAGGGCCAGCCCTACAAACGCAAAGGTCTGTCACTGAGTGACTGACTGACTGAGTGATGAAGTTACAGGATTGGTTGGCCGACTGTTGGAGTTTCCTTATTGGTCGTTGCTCTTTCAAAATGAAAAGGCGGAGAACAGTTCTGTGTTTAGGTTTTCTGGGGAGCGTGTCAGTGGTTCAATGTATCATTACATAGTGCTGTTGTTGTGCATGTGCTATTGTTTATGTTCATTTAAGTTACATTATGTTGTGCTTCGTATTGTGTTCCCGTGCATTTACACCAAGCGCGAAGCAAATTAGCAAGCCACACGTCGCTACTGCGGTATGAACCCAAAATAAACAGACTGTGCTGTGATTTAATTGCAATAAACGGATCAAAATGATGCCGAAATAACGACATTATGATGTAGATTTGTAAATAGACCGAATTCATGCTTTGTGAAGTCTGTCCGCAAGATGACAAGCAAACAACTTTTAAAATGCTTGTTTTCTGAATGGAGTTCGGATCGATCAGTGCCAGGCTATGCTAACATTGTAGCTACTCCATTAACACTCCATCTAGGAATAAATACGGCAGCAACAACGTCAGTCAATCAAACATTAAGATATAAGTGGAAAAAACTGTTCACAAAACATTATAGACATGACCTCTGACTACTTGTGTAACAATTTAGCCACAAATTCACATCCTGACCAGATACGGTCCAGACATATAGTCGATTTTGACCGAGTCTTGTTACAGATGCAGTAGATAGACTTCTCCTCCTCCCCAGCTCTAGGACACCAGAAGTGTCCGCCCCTTGACCGTGGTTAGGGTGCTCGCCATCGAGTGAAAGCCAACCTCAGATTCAGTGGCGTTTCGCGTCGCTGTAGATGGATTTTTTCATCTCTAATGCATGCTTACGATTTGACAGCTGGTCGCTACCTTTATACCTTTACACCCAGAAACGTCCCCTACACAGCAAAAGACAAACAGAAATCCAGGCAGATACAGACAGAGTGGGTCATAGTGATGTTAGAGAGGGATTATTTTGTTATTAGACTATACATAGTTTTTTTTAGGAAAATCCTACTCATTCAGTCTTTAATTTTTGATCTTATTATTGTATTGCTTTCCTTTCTAGGTGAGCCCAGTATCACCCTTTCATCGTCATGTCGTGGTGAAGTGAAGATAAATGGCATTGAGGTTTGTGCCAGTCAGTGGAATGACAAATATTCCCAGTTGGTTTGCCAGGAAATGAACTGTAGCAACGCTGTTCCTGATTCCTTCCATGGTAACATGTCTAAACCGGGGAACCAGTACTTCCATGTCAGCTGTGAGGACAACCATTTTAAACTTGGCCAGTGCAAGAGAGTCAAAAAAGAGTGTGGCGAAAGATTGGTGTCTGTTAACTGTGTTAGTAAGTATGCATTGAGAGTATTCATCTGTCACTCTGTCTGAGGAAATGTCATTAATATTATTTTAAATGGAGAAAATATGTCACAAATGAGCCAAATGAAGTTTGTAGGGCCCTCACACCTTCTCTTCCCCACGTTATTCTGGATTCTTACAATCTATCAGAATATAAAGGATTTAATCAATCGCCCTTTAAATGGGAAAAACGGGATTCCTCTGTTCAATTTTTAATCTTTTGCATGTTGGAGTACATTTTTAATTTCCAGGAAGTCCCCTGAAAGTGATTTTTTATCATTATTGTTTTTAGGATCTTTGCAGCTGAAATAGTGAATCAATTCAAATACAGAATAGAATACAGTAGCATCAGAGAGGTAGACTGAAAGTCACGTCACCTATAGCCAGGAGATGATTAGCGTAGCTTAGCATCAGGCTGAGGAGCAGTATGAAACACCTAGCCTAGCTGTCCATGTCTAAAGTAAAAAGAAAAAAAAAAGCCTACCAGCACCTCCACAGTTCACAAGTCAACATGTTATATCTTCTTTGTTTGTTCTCGTGAAAAATGAAGTTGAAAACTGCGACTTGTATTTTCATTTTGTATTAGCTTTGGACAGAGCCCAGCGAGCTGTTTCCCCGCTGAGCTCACCTCACCGTTTCCTGGCTCCAGCTTCATATTTAACAGTCTGATATACTGTATGAGACTGTTATGATCCTCTTCTCATTTAACTCCCGGCAAGAAAGTGGATAAGCCTATTTCCTAAAATGCAGAAACTGTTCCTTGAAATGTCTCTGTCCCCAGAATCAATCAAATTGAATTGTTTTTAATTATTTATTTATTTTACAGAACAAATCGAGTTCAACACCTCAGAAGAATGTGGAGGTCGGATTGAAGTCAACCATCGAAATAAGTGGGAAAACGTGTGTCCCCTGATGTCATTTCCACCGGAACTTATGGATTCGCTGTGTAAACATTGCGACGGTCACAATAGCAGCATAAAAATAACTCAGAACAAAGATCTGGTACATCTTTACGTTCCACTTTTTGTTTGTTTCTGGCAACGTCCCGTTCATCATTAGTCTAATAAGTATTCTGACATCATGGGACCTTTTCTGTTCTACTACATATTGTCCTTATAATTCATTCAGTTCTCATTTTTAGCAGTCAGACTCTCTGTTGTACTGTATGGCTGCATGAAACTGTATTACTCTAAACACAAGTTTCAATTTAAATTTCAAGGTGACCTTGGAAACAACGCTGAAATGCTCCAGCGATACCCAGGACATCAAGTACTGTGTCCACAACCTGTCCTGTAAAGATGTCCAAGCAGCTGAGATCTACTGCAACAGTAAACCAAACCATGAGTCCTGTCCCAATAAGTCGGGCTGGTTCCCAAAAATATCCATTCAGTTGTTTTGCATAGGAATCAGATCTTTGTTATCTTCATACATAAAACCAATTTCGGATTTGATTAACGTAGCACAGTATGTCCTAGTACTAGTACACAGTATAACTATGTATCTGTGTTTGATTTCAGAGTATGTGTTCCCACCAAAGATTCCACCTGTACTCCCCCGCACCTTCAGAGTGGAAATTATTGTGGGAGTAGGATTTGTTCTGGTTCTGGTGGTGTTGATTGTCGTATTTATAATAATCTGCGTTGTCAGGAAAGCCAAGAATTTCTCATGTGAGTATATTATTCTGTTACACCTCTACTGCTAGAAGTTATTGCTTCAGTTACAGTTAAATACTGATAATGTGTTTCACTTTTATTGAATTGCCTTGAAAAAGTGCCACATTCCAACAGACAAGATGAAATCAGTGTGTCTAACCGTCCTGATCATCACGGTCTAATTTAAAATGGTGTTCTGCATCTCTATGCTGCTGTAAAAGAGCATTCAGATAACTCCAGCACTGCTGCTTCTGTCCAGCATTCATGTTCCAGCTCTTAAAGGTCCCATATCGTGCTCATTTTCTGGTTCATACTTGTATTTTGTGTTTCTACCAGAACATGTTTACATGCTGTAATGTTAAAAAAACACATTATTTTCCTCATACTGTCTGCCTGAATATACTTGTATTCATCCTCTGTCTGAAACGCTCCGTTTAAGTGCATTTCAATGGAATTGCAACGGAATTGCATTGCTAGGCAACAGTTTGGGTCCATGTTTACTTCCTGTCAGCTGTTGTTATTTACATACACTGCAACAGGAAATAAACTGGGACACATTTAGAATGTTTACGTTTAAAACCGTGTAATGGTCTAAATATTGTATATTTGTGACATCACAAATGGACAGAAATCCTAACGGCTTGTTTCAAACGCACAATTTCTGAATACGGGCTGTGTGTGTTTCTCCGTATATTGAGCATTTTGATAGTTTAACAGTATTTATAAAGCACTTAAACCTGCTTTATAATATAAAAGACATGAAAATCTCACTTTTTACAATATGGGACCTTTAACCTTCTTCAGTTTAAATAGCAGCACATCAGTGCTACCCACCTATGCTTACTTGGGAGCAAATGCAAGTACACAAGAGTTTAATATATGCATGTGTGGTGTACTAACTGTCGCTATGTCAGTTGTTTGTCATGAACCAGTAAACGTGCAATGTTTTCTGTTGTAGCGAGAAAGTTGCTGAGAAAAGAAGTGGAGTTTGAAAGTGGCGACTACGACGACGTCACGAGCAAAGCAAACGAACTGGAGGTCTTGAGTCATGGCAGTGAGTCTCAAAACATATTCATTCATTTATTTTATTTGTATTCATTTATTTGTTATTTTCTTAAACAATTCGTGGAATGTTGAATCCTTATCACAGGCTGCATCTCAGTTCTATGTTATATTCTATCACCAGCAGTTACACGGGGCAGTAGTAGAAGAAGAGGTAACATCAAATAAAATAAATCATTAATCCCCAAGGAAACTACATTATTGAATTACAGCATAAGAATAATAGAAAACACAAGAGAGTAATAAATATAGTGTATAAGAAGTAATATTAACAGCGGTGTAAAGTAGAATAGCAATAAGAGTAAGATAAATTTAGTAAGATAAGTAAACTAAGATAGAAAAGTAAATAACAACAACATAACAATAAAACGCAGAGTAATAATGTGTAAGAAGTACCACCGATGCCTAATAGAATAACAATGAAAGTAAGATATATTAAGTTAAATAAGTTAACTAAAATAGAAACGTAATATTGGCATTGATATTGAAACAGTAATAAAAGTAATATTGCACGTGATATGGACATTATTGTTCATATAACAGTATTTTATCATACATAGCATTATGTTACTTTAATTACATTACTACATTACTATATTGCTAATATTGTGCGTTTATATTATATAGAGGCTATATTATGGTATTATCTTCAATTTCTATTATTTATACTGATATGATTACTGTATAGTGTGTATGTTATATAATACTTCTACATACAGTATATAGTATTAGACACTCTGTTGTTATGTATATTGTACTTATTATTCATACCTATTCTTTAAACTATATATCACATCACAGCTGCCAGAGTTGCACTACTGTATGTCTGTTGCACACTTCAGTTATACAGTATAATCTAAGGTGGTGTAAATTATATATTGTATATATCTTTTTAAATGTCTTCTCTCTAATTATTTTTTTTGAATTATTTCATTCAAATAATTATTTTTCTGTTGTCTTACTCCTTCATCTGTCCCTTTGCTACGTAACACCAGAGTATTTCCTTGGGGAGAAATAAAGTCAAACCTTGATATTAATCACACTTGTTCAAAGTGTAAAGTAAGCACAGACTTGGAATATGGCGAAAATATCTTCCGTGACTGAGTTTATTAGAGTGGTTTCATGTCTTCATGATGAAAACATTGTGATTTGAAAAGTAGGACAATGTGGATGTATTTGTGAAGGAGTGTCGTTGCTGTTGTTCATGCAGGATTCCCATCGGAGACTGAAGTCGTCACGGAGAACGATGCACGGAGCACTTCCTCTTTTCCTTACGATGATATCGATGACGTGGCCGTGGCTCAGCCCCTGACCTCTAAGGCCGCCACCACCGCTGCCTCAGGAGACAATGGCATCCATGAGGGTGCCCTCCATCAAAGCACAGGAAAGTTTGGAACCGATTTAATCATATCTTTTTTCACACTGGAATATCAATACTTTAACAATTTCTCACATTGTCAACAATCGGACTTAAACGAAATTTTAACATGCAACTGTTTTCACAGATGTGGTGATCTACGAGGTGGACGACCCGCAGGAGAATTACGAGGACATCGAAGCCAAAATCATTCAGACTGAAGCTGAAGTCCACGACAGCCCCCAAATCACACCTGAAAGCGACGCAGCGCCACCTCCAGGATTAGCGCAGGGGGATGAGGACTACCTGGTGCCAGGCCAAGACGGGTGAGCCAAAACTGGGTTTAGCTGGCAAAGCAGATCTCCCCAAAACCTAGCTCCCATTTACTCTGACAAGAACATACCCAAAATATCCAAATTACAGACGGACCAACAATATTATTGTAGAGGAATCTTTAGATGAAGCAGAAATGTGCTGCAATATTTAACTTAAAAAAACAACTTAAAATTGTATGCATAAAAAAGAAATTCATCCTCGATAAAACAAGTGGAATTATGCATATTCTGAAATACTGATCATTTCCAACCAGACAAGATTGTACAGTTTATGAATAGAAATACAGGGCATTTCCTGTGTCTACCAAAAACATAATCTGATTGTGTACTGCTTATTTTACTGTATAATCAAATGTACAATTATATCACCGGTGAGGAGAACGAGCGGTAAAATGTCCTTTTTCTTCAAATGTACAAAATTAGAGTGGTAGGAAGTTATTACAACTTTGTATCTCTCTTTCTTTGTTTTCATTGTAAAATCTTCTGCCTGTTATTGATTTTATGGCTTTTATGAAATGTGCTGCAAATGTTTAACAAACATATATGTTTTTTTTATTATTTTGTTAAGGAAATCCAGGCTGTTCTCATACACTGATCGTAGCTATACCTACGAAAAGTAATGCACTATAATGCAGACAACCCGCGCAATCAATTCGTATGTAATCCATGTAATAAATTTGTATGTAATCCACATAATCAACTCGTATGTAATCCACGTAATCCATTCGTATGTAATCCACGTAATAGATTCGTATGTAACCCACGCAATCAATTTGTATGTAATCCAAATAATAACTTCATATGTAATCCACGTTATAAATTCATATATATTCCACGTAATAAATTCGTATGTAATCCACATAATCAACTCGTATGTAATCCATGTAATCAATTTGTATGTAACCCATGTAATCAATTTGTATATAATCCACGTAATAAATTGGTATGTAATCCACGTAATATATTCGTATGTAATCCACGTAATCAATTCGTATGTAATCCACGTAATCAAGTTGTATGTAATCCACGTAATGAAGTCGTATGTAATCCACGTAATATATTCATATGTAATCCACGTAATAAATTTGTATGTAATCCACGTAATCAATTCGTATGTAATCCACGTAATCAAGTCGTATGTAATCCACGTAATAAATCTGTATGTAATCCACGTAATAAATTTGTATGTAATCCACGTAATCAATTCGTATGTAATCCACGTAATCAAGTCGTATGTAATCCACGTAATAAATCTGTATGTAATCCACGTAATAAATTTGTATGTAATCCACGTAATCAATTCGTATGTAATCCACGTAATCAAGTCGTATGTAATCCACGTAATAAATCTGTATGTAATCCACGTAATAAATTTGTATGTAATCCACGTAATCAATTCGTATGTAATCCACGTAATCAAGTCGTATGTAATCCACGTAATAAATCTGTATGTAATCCACGTAATAAATTTGTATGTAATCCACGTAATCAATTCGTATGTAATCCACGTAATCAAGTCGTATGTAATCCACGTAATAAATCTGTATGTAATCCACGTAATAAATTTGTATGTAATCCACGTAATCAATTCGTATGTAATCCACGTAATCAAGTCGTATGTAATCCACGTAATAAATCTGTATGTAATCCACGTAATAAATTTGTATGTAATCCACGTAATCAATTCGTATGTAATCCACGTAATCAAGTCGTATGTAATCCACGTAATAAATCTGTATGTAATCCACGTAATAAATTTGTATGTAATCCACGTAATCAATTCGTATGTAATCCACGTAATCAAGTCGTATGTAATCCACGTAATAAATCTGTATGTAATCCACGTAATAAATTTGTATGTAATCCACATAATCAAGTCTTATGTAATCCATGTAATAAATCTGTATGTAATCCACGTAATCAAGTCGTATGTAATCCACGTAATCAATTCGTATGTAATCCACGTAATCAATTTGTATGTAATCCACGTAATCGTGAAACAGGAAGTATAAAGAGTAGGGAACAGGTAGGGTTGGCTAGTTGGGTACAAAAACACCAGACTTTTACCCAGGAGACTGCTGTTTGTGTCCTGTTTAAAACTAAAAGTCCATGTTTGATTTATTTGTCACGTAACTGAAGTAACGCCACTTGCGTAGTGTTTTTTAACTCAAACCAGTCTTTTTTCTAAGCCTAACCAAGTTGCTTCCTGTGATGATGGAAGTTTATTTTGAAAAGACTGTGCACGTAACGAGCGGAGACTGACCCGTGTTGCTGGACAATTGTAGGAAAACGTAGGAAAAATGAGGAATCCGTTTTAGTAAGATATAATACAAACTGTTGTATGAGAACACGTTGAGACAGTAGTTGGTGTTGTACAGAGCTTCTATGATTTACACACTATCTGATGAGACATTACTTTAGCTCCAAGACGCAAAGACAGCGAAAATGAAACAATCAAACTCCTTGTGTAACACAGCTGATCCAGTAAACTCAGGTCATATTACCATATATAGTATACGTGACATTGTATATTTGTAAGTTGATAGGCTTTGTATGAATGTATAACATTGAGGTTTTACTGTCAGATGGATGTTTTTTTAAGGAATAGTTGATACCACTCTGGTCAAACTGTTCCTTTAAAGGTCCCATATTGTAAAAAATTAGATTTTCATGTCTTTTATATTATAAATCAGGTTTAAATGCTATATAAATACTGTTAAACTATCAAAGCGTTCAATATATGGAGAAAAACACACACCCCGTATTCAGAAATTGTGCGTTTGAAACAAGCCGTTAGGATTTCTGTCCATTTGTGATGTCACATATATATATAGATCATTACACAGTTTTAAACATGAACATTCTAAATGTGTCCCAGTTTATTTCCTGTTGCAGTGTATGTAAATAACATCAGCTGACAGGAAGTAAACATGGACCCAAACTGTTGCCTAGCAACGCAATTCCATTGAATTAAGCTAAAACGGAGCGTTTCAGACAGAGGGTAAATACAGGTATATTCAGGCAGACAGTACGAGGAAAATAAAGTTTTTTTTTTAACATTGGGGAAAACACAAAATACGAGAAAAACCTGAAAATGAGCACAATATGGGACCTTTAAACATATTCTATAAAACATGAACATAATGTTAAGTCAGCTGTGATTGTCATATTCTATTGTTTGAGTGTCTTCAACAACAACAAATAGCCAAGTTACATTTAACTGAACAAAACCAACAACTGTCTCTCTGATGTGATCTCTTTCATGGTGTGTTACTGTATATACTGTGCTTTATTTTTTGCTTCTTGTAAAGTTGCTGTATATGTGACCCTTCAGGATTAACTTCAGTCAGGGCATCATATCATCAGCTGTGTAACCATGACTACAGACTTGTGTTAACAGCAGTTTTGTGCAGCACAACATTAAATTCTTAAGTGAGACTGTGTGTGTGTGCTCTGTGCTCCCACTTTCAGCTTTTCTACTTTCCTTGTATGTCATGATGCGTCAGAGACTCCCGGCTTTTGGAAATGGCTCAGATGTTGAGTATCAAACTGTATGTTATATATGTCATGTATAGTTTGATACACAGCACAATAAGCCGTTTTCTTCACAAGACATCTTTTGTAGAGTGACACGAGATTGCCTGAAGTTCACCTCATCTTTAACAATGCAATAATGTCTTACATACTGTAGCTTTCCAGTTATTTTGAATGTATTTATTTCAATTTGTTGATTTATTATTAAAGGGACTGTTTGTAAGAATCAGAAATTGATTAACAGCGACACACTGTGGCCGTTAAATCAACGAAAGTCAGCGTCCTGTTGCTCACGCTCGCGCTTGTGCTCGCTCTACATAGACATGAACGAGCATCGTTCAAAACAGTGTGGCGACACACGTCAGCTAAAACCACAATATCACTCTATATTTCAGCTGCTTGGCAGTAATGTTAGCTGACCAGACCAAGGTCTCTCCATGAATCAATGCTGATCCTAGTGTTGGCTTTTCCTGCTTCAGCCTCCCGACCGCGGCCGGAGGGAACAGGGGAGACGCCGGAGTTTTGGTCGGAGACGATAACGTTTCTCTCTGCGGAGCCCTGTCACTTCACAAGACACGGGAAACCTCTGTTGGTCTGGAGGAGCTGCAGCAGTTATTTCTGCACAAACGTCCACTGTACATTCAC
>CAKAOI010035262.1:0-20980 GCA_916701655.1 Sebastiscus albofasciatus | reverse complement strand
CTCCACCACACATTTAGTTTAGTTTAGCAGGTTGTCAGCTGTGTGTCTGCCCGGAGTAACTTTAGAGAGTGGCCAACAAACAGTGTGTGTGTTTGTGCTACGTTAGCAGCTCTAGCATTGCCGGAGGCTTCGTGCTCGCCGCCGCACACGTAGTCTGAGTAACTTTAGTGAGTTTCCAACAGACCGTGTGTGTGTGTTGGTGGTGAGTGTGAGGTTGTTGGTGGTGTTCTAGCTGTGATCGTAGGTGTAGCAGTGTGTGGACACTTTATTTATCGGTGAATAAATGCTACTAAACTACAACTCCTCCACTCCGCTCAAGAGAGACAGAGACTGGAGCTGACTTCCTGTATCCTGCAACTCCGGCTCCACCTCTTAAGGTGGGCTGTTAAGGTGGACCAGCTTTTCTCCTTAAAGAGACGAGCTGCTCCTCTGAGCCGCTCAGCTTTTGAGTTCATTATTAACATTTCTTTTAACCGTTTTAACTGATAGCGTTAATCGGTTAAAATTATGTTGCATGCATGTTTAACTGGCGATCATGTTCTCACAAACATGATAATGCAATATAATTTACACAATACAGTTTATGAAACTGCAGTGAAACTTGCTAAACTCTTTTGATCAAACAAATACTGATGGTTTATAGTCTACTCTCAGTCAGTATGTTATACTCTACACCGATCAGCCAGAACATTCAGACCACTGACAGGTGAAGTGAATAACATGGATTATCTGGTTACCATGGCACCTGGCAGTGGGGGGAGGGAGAGGGTATATTAGACAGCAAGTGAACATTTTGAACTTTGAACTTTGTGTTGGAAGCAGAAAAAATGGAAAAATGGGCCAGCGTAAGGATGTGAGCGACTTTGACGAGGGCCAGATAGTGCTGGCTAGACGACCGGGTCAGAGCATCTCCAGAACTGCAGCTCTTGTGGGATGTTCCCGGTCTACAGTGGTCAGAACCTACCAAAAGTGGTCCAAGGAAGGAAAACCGGTGAACCGGCGACAGGGTCAGAAAGGCTGGCCCGTGTTGTCTGATCCAATAGAAGAGCTACTGGAGCTCAAACTGCTGAACAAGTTAATGCTGGTTCTGATAGAAAATCGTCACACAGTGCATCTCAGTTTGTTGCGTATGGGGACAGGTCAGGGTGCCCATGCTGTCCTCATGTTATGGCTGATCGGTGTATATGTTAACCAGTGGTGGATGAAGTATCTGAAAGCCACACTGGAGTAAAAGTACAGATATATAACCAGAAAATTACTTTTGTAGAAGTTTAAGTCAACTAATAGAATATTACCTGAGTCAAAGTCTTAAAGTGTTTAATATTTACTGTATTTAGGTATCAAAAGTCATTTTCTGATATCAATTGTACTTAAGTACTGAAATGCTGTTAATAAAAACAAATCAAGTTTTTCCTCTTAACACCACCTTAAAAATGGAGGCTACATTACACTTGAAAAAAACAAAGTCTTCACAACCTAAAGGATTTAAGGAGCAGAATCCAGTTTTCCTTCCCTTGAAGTCACATGTAGCATGTAGCATGTTGCATGATCTGACATGCAGCCAGCCTGGACTTGAGCGGAAATCATGCCCCTCACGTTTTTTTGTTTTTTTTACCTTTATTTCTTCAGGGGAGATTCACTGAGAGCACATCACATCACATTCACACATTTACACCTGGAACCTGTATCCATGCAACAACCACAGCCTGATCTGCTGGCTACTGAGCAGCTCCACTGAAGCGGTTGGGGTTAAGGGCCTAGCTCAAGGGCACCTCAGTGGTGGTAATGAGGGAGGGGCAATCGCTGCTTTTTCACTTTCACTTTCCCCACTCAGATTTATCCTGTCCGGGGGATTGAACAGAAGACCTTCCGGTCACAAGCTTGCTTCTCTAACCTTTAGGCCAGCACTGCCCAAATGTAACTGTTTTGTGTTTCGTAAGATATAACTTGCAAGCTAGGACCACTGACTGGCCAAACTATGGAAGTTTTTATTGGACTTTATTAGTTGTAATGCACAGAAGACAATCCACAAATGTGTACCATGATTTCCATTTATTATGCCACATGACATAACAAACAGGAGGAAAGTTACAAATGTTATGTGTCCCGTAAATCCACAGGAAGCGATCTGCAAATATCATTTCACGTGTAGAAATAGATGCACAAATGCGTATATACCACTTTACATTACAAACCTTAAAATATGTGTTTACAGACTAAGTTATGTGTATTTGCAAATCGCCCTTTATTTTTGTGAATGTGACTTTACACAACACAAATATAAAAATACATGTTTGTGAATAGTGAAATATTTGGAAATCATGGTACACATTTGTGGAATGTCTTCTGTGGATTACAACTAATAAAGTCCAATAAAAACTTCCATACCAAACCTGCTTGCTTGCAATAGTAACGAGTAACGAAGATGCTTAGTATCGGAGTAAAAGTATACATTTTATTTAGTAAATGTAATGGAGTAAAAGGGAAAGTTGACAGAAATATAAAAACTCAAGTAAAGTACAGATCCTCCCAAAAATACTTAAGTACTGCAACGAAGTATTATTACTTTGTTAAATTACGCCACTGATGTTTTCTGGAACTGAATTCCTTCTCTATGATCTATATAGCCTGCACTTTGATATGTTATTGTTGGTTGCAAAAAGCAGAATGATTACAATCGTGAATTAAGAATAAATGGATAAAACCTGATGCTCCAATATGACATTTCAGCAGTCTATGGTAAGATATGAGATGATGACACTATCAAGCCCAATTTTCATTGATTTTTATTAATCTTCATAAAGATACACAGAGTTTTTCAATTATTAGAGTGTGGTAGAAGACATAGCTACCATTGAGGTTACGGAGGACATTGTCCCGTTTAAACCACGCTGGCTGACCTGCAACCAATCCTGGTTGAGGAATGGAACGCCATCCCACAGCAACGTGTGACCAGGTTGGTGACCAGCATGAGGAGGAGGTGCCAGGCTGTGGTGGCTGCGTATGGATCTTCCTCCTCTACTGAGGCTCCTGACGGTGGATTGAATGAATAAAGTGTCAAATTGCCAATATGTCTTGTTTGTTCCCTGTTACTGATAGAGAGTTCAATCATCCAATCCACCAAACAACTCAAAACAAGAGTCAGTACCAACAGGAGAATACACTGTTTACCACTGGCAGAGCATTTTGGAACATTTTTCTTGGTCGCTCCCCACATAATCAGCTGTGCTGCTCATCCCACAAATGCATGATCCTTACAAGTTGGACATCATTGTGAAGGTAAATAAACAGGCTTTCCAACCATGTAAAATACAATGACCATTAGCATTGGAACAACAGAGAAATAATCCACTAAACACTAATTTCCAAACTTTTTTTTCCGAGTTTATTTGGGGTTTTTATCCAACCTAAGGTGAAGTGACTATTTTTTAAAAAAAAAATATATATATATATTAAGAGATTTAATATTTTTCCATCAGAATTGTTTATCCTGGCCTTGTGGAGAAGGCTTTGAAACAACATCTACACCATTGTGTCTAAGGAATCATGCTGTTTTTGGTGGCTTGTCAACATTTGGGACGACGTGGCTGAGGGAGGGTTGCGGTGAGGAACTTTGGACTCATGACTTCAGTATTTCTAAAATCTTGGCTACCACCCAAAACTTATAGAATTTTTGTCCATGCATTCATGCTGCAGTTGTTGAAACACTCTCTAAATGAGCACCATCACAGAGGATGCTGCAGGACAAGACATGCATTGTCCTTAATGGTTATCGGCCTTTGGATGCTCTCCAGTAATTGTTCATGTGTTTGTACAAGCTGATTTAGCCATGCAAACATTGTTAAAGTATCTGACAGCTCTGTCTCCACATGTCCATCATTTCCAGTCCCATGATGCTTCAGAGAAACTGAAAATGTGATGATCTAGTGTCAGGTTAGAGTGATGTAGGGAGCTAACCCTCTCTTTGAAACACAAAACTGACATGGCTTTAATATACACACATATGTATAACCTTAAACTTGCACTGTGCACTTGTGTGTACCCCAAACACACCCCAGAGTCCTTTGAGGTTATCGTATAGCTGAGTTCTGTTCCCCTCGCTCTTTGCTACTAAATATAGGCTTCTGAACCATCTGTGAGAATGATTTTGTTCCCTTAATATCCCCATCAGCACTTTCAGCTAGCCAAGAGAGACTTCTGCCCCCCCCCCTCAATCCCTATTCATACTCCTATCCTCAACCTCCTCCTCCTCCTCCTCCCGCCTTGACACCAACACTGCTGCCACCCACACCCCCAACCCTCTGGAAGATCTGCCATCTGAGTGTAGGGTGGGTTTTGCACTTCCCGGGACCTGGTTCCATCCATACGTAGGGTCAGAGGCACTGAGGGATTTGTAAACTAGTGATCCAGATCACCAGCACTGAGCCCTGGGTCTCCTCTTCTCTGTTTGGTATTTATAGGTCTGTCTCTCCTCCCAGGATTGCAACAAATACCCGGTGAGTGGATCTGCATCCCATCGGTGTGCTATGTTCTGCTAAAAACAGCTTGGATTGAAATTGTGGCTACTACAAAAATGGGGAGAGGCAATAAAGATGTGCAACATGTCCCAATCAGAATTTCTATGGGTTGTGCAGCTGAGCAAAACAAAATGGAAGAGGACCTCACAAACTCAGTAAACTAGATTATTATTTTTATTTCGATGGGAATGCTTTTGATTCTACCAACAATTTAGAGAAAATAGGCTCTTGGAGTCACTTTGCTTCTTTTAGATTTTCTTGGTACGTCTTAAAATTACCAAAGGAATGGGTGAATGTGCTGACCATCCCTCTTGGGGTGGAGGGTGGAAGGGGGGGGGGCGTTGCAGAGATTTTATATGGTGTTACCAAACCCTGACAGGGGGGCGGTAAATCTAACGCAAAGGGGTCCCTAAGCTTCTAATTATTTAAGGCAACTAAAACGGTGTCCAAAAGCCTCGTTAACATCCACAACTACTGTTCTGAGATAGGTTCAAACACACACTCTGAATTGTTTTCTGGAGGTGTGTATTGTGTCCTTAAGGGTTGTGTCAAGCCCATTTGATAGTCCAATGACGCCATTACACGTCGCTAAAATGTCTTGGCTGGAAATGGCTTTTAAAAATAGCTGCGGCGGGTTGAGTTACAGTCAGTAGATGTGATGCGATGTTTTGCCACTTGACTGGGCCTTAAGGAAACTGTTGAGAGCTGAGGGTGCTGATATGCATGTAGGAAGAAAACTGTAAAATAAATATATTAGGTCATGTAATAACTAGATACATATCCTAGACTAGGAAGGCACCACAGGTTGTAGGAAATGTGATTGACATTTGAGAGAGTAAAGTATTGCTCCCACTTTCCCCGCCTACAGTACATGTTCCCATGCAGGCTGCAAATTGGGGAATATGATCAGATGCTATTTTATGATTCTAAGGCCTTCACTTTAACTGCAGTAGAACAGCACCGGAATGCATCGATCACCAGTTTCTCCCTGAACCACAGCGTGCTTCTGTTTATGTTGAGTGAAACACACATTAAGCTATATGTTTCCTTTGGTGCAGACATGTGTTTAACAGGGGAATGTAAGGTATCTGAGGGCACTGACATCCCCCTTGAACTTGAAAAATGAGGAGGGCCCATCTGTCTGTCTGTCTGTCTGTCTGATACATTAAGGTCCCGTGGATTCACTTTCAGGGGTTGTTGATGGCTGTAGGTGTTGACAGTAAAGAGTGATCTTGATAAGTTGGTGCCATGGTCAGAGATAATGGCAAAGCAGTCTGTTCAAGTTTCTTTCAATTGTGAACAAATGTATCTTGAAACTAAAGCAAAAACACTCCCTTCAGTGAATTTCAAAAGGAACTGTTGTGTGAAATCATGACGTCAAGCAAAACTTCCTGAAGTTGCTGCATTGAAAACAGTGTTTGCTTTTGTTCGATAGAAACTGAACAGAACAGAGATTCACTTTCATCACTTCTATCACTGATCAATATGTTCACTTTCAAATGATGGTTGTTTTTTCTCTGCACGTTTGTAACCCTAATATATTAAATGCTAACACTGTGTTCTTTCCTGAACCTCCAGCCATGCCTCTGGGAAAACCTGCCCCACTAAACAAGCGGAAAAAGCTCTCCAAGATCATAACTGACCTATCACATATCGCTCAGGATGGTAAGGCTGGCATGGAATGACATGAATATGAAACCAAATTTCAAAATGCTCAGTGCAGCTCCTTCATATAAACACAGAATACATAAATAGATGGGTGGTAGGTGATAGGTGGGCAACTAATCCTACAGGATACGTGGAGTTATGTCAACATGGTCTCACGGCAG
This sequence comes from Sebastiscus albofasciatus, assembly GCA_916701655.1. Taxonomy (NCBI): domain Eukaryota; kingdom Metazoa; phylum Chordata; class Actinopteri; order Perciformes; family Sebastidae; genus Sebastiscus; species Sebastiscus albofasciatus. Next base: position 14,634 of record CAKAOI010035262.1, on the reverse strand, counting down.
TTCGTGAAATAGTCACGAAATTTAATCTATTTGATTCGTGTACATAGACACGAATTTCCCTTTTTTTACGTGGCACTCAGCACAACTTTCAACAACATATTTTTCATGCTTTTTCTTATGAATGTCCAGCAACACGTGATGAATATGTCAATTTCCACTCCAGTCTTGTCAAAATAAAACTACTTAGTTAGGTTTAGGAAAAGATCGACTTGGTTAGGCTTAGGCAACAAACTAGTTAGTTAGGTTTAGGAAAAGATTAACTTGGTTAGGCTTAGGCAACAAAACTACTTAGTTAGGTTTAGGAAAAGATTAACTTGGTTAGGCTTAGGCAACAAACTACTTAGTTAGGTTTAGGAAAAGATTAACTTGGTTAGGCTTAAGCAACAAACTATTTAGTTAGACTTCGGAAAAGATCGACTCGGTTAGGATTAGGCAACAAACTACTTAGTTAGATTTAGGAATAGATCGATTTGGTTAGGCTTAGGCAACAAAACTACTTAGTTAGGTTTAGGAAAAGATAACAGTTTGGGTTAAAATAACACCAGAAGTGCTGTAACTTAAGTACAGAAGTTACGTGACAAAAACTACTTAGTTAGCTTTAGAAATAGATTGTGGTTTGGGTTAAAATGATTCCCAGAGTGCCATAACGGAAGTTACGTGACAACTAAATCAACTCTGACTTCTTTTTCACACTGGACACGAACATCGGTCTCCTGGGCGAAAGTCGTGTGTTTTTTGACCCACTTGTTCACCCTGACTTCCTCCCTACCCAGCGTTCGTCGCTCTTTATTCTTCCCGGTTTACGATTACGTGAATTATACACAAATTGATTTTGTGCTGACCATCATGAAAAAAAAAATTGAAATTCGTGTCTATGTACACAGATCAATACATTAAATTACGTGACTATGACAAACTGCTGTGTGACTGGACTGGTTATGTGCAGTAAAATTCAATAAATAAATATAATATAAAATATACCAACAGACCAACAGTCACTAAATGTCATCACAAGTGTGTAAAATCCTAAGTGTTGTAAAGTGCAAAACTTTAGTCTCATTATTTCTGGGGATACACAAAATCTCAGAGAGAGAAGATGAGGAAATATTGTAGGTGTCATAAAACAAGCAAACATTTAAACATCTGTTATCCCAAAGATTGATATTACAATTTTATCCAAACATCATCAGACAAGATTGATTGAATTTTTATTATTATTTTCTAGTTTTTGTCTTTGGCATGTCACTACAGAGACTACTGGAATTCTTAGTAACATTTAGTTACCACATAAAGACATTTCTAAATGTAACATTCATTTGTTGGAATGTCCCTTACCTAGAGTATGAGTCGGAGCCAGAGGCATCCGAGTTCGACCTGGGAACAAAGATCAGGACTCCCAAAGACATCATGCTGGAGGAGCTTTCCCTGATGAAGAACAAAGGCTCCAAGATGTTCAGGATGAGGCAGAAGAGAGTAGAGAAGTTCATCTACGAGAACAACCCAGACGTCTTCAGCAGTGAGTCTATGGTGAGAGCATAGTTCATGGAGAAAACAAAACCCATCGCTTTTCCGGAATTTCAATTCCAAATCAATTGTAGTTAATGATACAATGGGAATAATGCAACCAGAAATTCCACAGAGGAACTGTGAAGAAATTGATCTTTTCTAAGTTATCTTTTTTTGTCAATTTACAATCCTTAATTGGTCCTAATTAAACACTCATTTTCATTCATATCATAACCGTTTAAAAGAAACGAACTAGGACAGCGGTATATGGACTTGATCTTTTAATTTCTAAGTCACCTGGACCAACACGTTCTCACTGCCTGGACCAGTAATGTTTAAACTAGGGCTGTCAATCAATTAAAATATTTAATTGGGATTAATTGCATGATTGTTCATAGTTAATCGCGATTAGTTGCAAATTAATCTCAATTTTATCTGTTCAAAATGTACCTTAAAGTGAGATTTGTCAAGTATTTAATACTCTTATCAACATGGGAGTGGACAAATATGCTGCTTTATGCAAATGTATATATATATTTATTATTGGAAATCAAATATCAACACAAAACAATGTAAAACCCTCACAAATACTGCATTTAGCATAGAAAATATGCTCAGATCATAACAAGGCAACAACAGCTGTCAGTGTGTCAGTGTGCTGACTTGACTATGACTATAGAACCCATTTTTTCTCACATATCTTGAGGTCAGAGGTCAAAGGACCCCTTTGAAAATGGCGATGCTAGATTTTTCCTCGCCAAAGTTTAGCATAAGTTTGGAGCGTTGTTTAGCCTCCTTCGCGATAAGCTAGTATGACATGGATGGTACCGATGGATTGAGCCTACTACGACCTAAAAATCGCAAGTTGCGTTAATATCGCGTTATTATCGCATTAACTTTGACAGCCCTAATTTAAGCCCCTTTGCCTTAGATCATTACCAATCAATCAAACCAGCTAGATTGGCATTTACTTGTCTGGAAGAAGATAAAGGTCTCCAATACCAATACACAATCAGGACTCTGTGCTAATAATAATAGTAATGCTTGTCTAGTGTGACTTCGAGAAGATGAAACATGGTTAATCAGCAAATACAAATAAATGTGCTGTGAGGCATATGGTTGCTGATATTGATCATATTTCTTTCAGGACAATCTCCAGAAGTTTGTTCCCTCTCTGGGAGGTCAGATGGGAGGTGACATGATAAATGTTGGTGGGCATTTTGTAAGCAAACAGTCTGGACACACATATTTCGGAGGGATACGCGCCGGAGGAGGGGCCCCTGTGCCTCCTCCGAAGCCTGGATACAAAGGTGCTGGAGCAGGAGGAGCAGGAGGAGCTGGAGGAGCTGGAGGAGTGGGTGGGGGTGACCATGGGAAAGGTGGAAAAGGAGAAGGAGCTAGTGATTGGTCTCCACTAAAAGGTTGGTATCTTTTTTTGGGGGACATTTTTAGGAAGATCCTGTTTTATGGTCCAGCACCTCTAAAGCTCACTACACACCGTTTTTGTATGGATTAAACAAATGAGATATAATGTGCTAATTTGTGAAATTTAGAGGTGTTGGTAGGAAGATTTTTTTAATATTTCAGGTTAGATTCAGTCAGGCTAGCTGTTTCCCTGTTTTCAGTCTTTGTGCTAAGCTAACCAGCTGTTAACAAGCAAGAGAGTGGTATCAATCTTCTCATCTAACTCTTCTCTTCTCAAAGCAAATAAGAATATTTCCCAAACTTTTCATCTATATAAATAATACACAAACATCACAAATATTACTTAAACCAGTCCACAGATTGTTGCATACAATTTTACAACTTTAGCTCGCTGCTCCCTTACCTACCAAAGACTGCGGTAACGTGAGCCGCCAAGTGCAAAACCGTGGTAACACAGTTCATCTCGCTCAGAGGCCATCCTTAACATTATAACAGTACTTTCTGAGCAATGGAAGTCGGATGGCGGTTGGCAGTACCATGGTTTTACACCCTGTAGCTCGTGTTACCGCAGTCTTGGTAAGGGAGTAGTGAGCGAAGGGGTACTCAGTTGGTTACAGTCTGCAACCACATTACTAGATGCTAACAAAACCTACACCAACTGCATAGCATGCCGGAGAACTACCTTGGCCTTCAGGTAATGTAAAACACGAAAGCCTTTCTCTAGAGCCAGAGTTTGTCCAGTCTGGGCTACTGTAGAAACATGACGGAGCAACATGGAGGACTCCATGAAGAGGACCCGCTCCCTATGGAGATAAACGAGTCATTCTAAGCTAACGGAAACACAATGATTCTCTGTTTTAATGATTATACACTAATGAAAACATAGTTATGAACATTATATTCGTTTTCTGCCGATAGATCCCCCGAAATGCTAGTGCTACTAAAGTACTACTAACTCCTGTCGAGAGTGTCTTATGCTCTAGCCGTGGATGTTTTCTTCCCAGGAGGTGGAAGCAATGATGCATCTAAGCTGATTCTTTTGAAGACATACGTGTCGCCATGGGAGAAGGCCATGAAGGGTGATGAAACTCTGATAGCCACTATGAAAACAGGAATGCCTGGTCCCATTGAACAATTGGCTCTGCGCAAGTTCAAATCCTTCAACAGGTACGTCCCTCAAGACACAACTTTGTAGGTGCTTTGTGACAAACAGATAATAATAACTACTAATAACTTTAACAATCCTCCCACCTTGCTTTGCTAGGTCTGCCATGCCCTTTGGCGGCTTCGAGAAGGCCAACCAGTTCTTGAAATTCCAGCTGCCAGAAACTGAGGCCAAAGAGGAGCCTGAACCAGTGGTGTACCAACACGAGATTGGCTGCCGGCCTTCCTTCAACCGCACTCCTATCGGCTGGGTGGGCAGCGGTGAGCCCGGCACCATTCACATGGAGACAGATGCTGTGCCCTTCGATGGAGAGACCGACGAGCTGTGAAAAAATATTCATACTGTGATTACACTCACTGTGCACATAAACACACGCACGCATGAATGCATGCATACACGTTAGCATGCACACACACACGATAGATGAGCTTACAGTTAACTGTTGTATTGATAAATTTGAATCTCTCAGTGTGGATGACTGAAAGCGTACATGAAATGTGGTCATGTTCTTATTTTGCTCTGTATTTGGTTGTAAGGCAAAGAAACAAGCTGTAGATGTTGTGGGGGTTGAAACACCAAATGTTTATTTAAGTTAATAAGTTGAGTCCACACACTCAGAGGAGTTTTTGTTCTCGGTGAGAAGTTGCAGATTGTGTCAATGAAGAAAGAATGAATCAAGTATGAAGGATAGATTTATGCTATGTTACTGTTGTGCACACTGTCTTGATGTCAAGTTGTTGCCATATTTGTTACTTCCCAGTGCCCTTTTTGTTGTTAAGATTCTCTGTTCATTTGTTGAGCTATGAGAACTCACAAAGCTGTCTAATTTACGATGCATGCATAGAGTCATTTGCTGATCCATTATCCTACACATAGTTTCTCCACAGTAACCCCTTTCAGATTGTAACAATCCTCTTGTAGAGTGATTAAAATGTCAAGGGAAATCATTTTTTGTTTGAAAATTCTTACCAATTTCAATTCCTATGTGCAAATATATTTGCATGTACAGTGAAAATTTCCTGTCCAGTCGCACAGCAGTTTGTGAAACAGTCAGTGAAACAGTCAGTGTACATAGACACAAATTTAAATTTTTTTTCATGATGGTCAGCACAAATTAAATTCATATGTAATCCATGTAATTGTGAACTGGAAAGGAGAGCGGCAAACGCTGCATAGGGAGGAGGTCAGGGTGGATGGGTGGGTCAAAAAACACAGGACTTTTGATCAGGAGACCAGTGTTCATGTCCCGTATGAAACCATAAGTCAAAGTTGATATGTCACGTAACTTCCGTAGTTAAGTTACAGCACTTCCGGAGTTTATTTTAACCCAAACTGCAATATTTTCCTAAAGCTAACTAAGTAGTTTGTTGCCTAAGCCTAACCAAGTCGATATATTCCTAAACCTAACTAAGTAGTTTTATTTTGAAAAGGCTGGAGCGGAAACTGACACATGCATCAAGTGTTGCTGGACATTCGTAGGAAAACACTTTTCATAACTGAATAGTGGTGATCTAAAGGTTTTCCAGGTTTTACTCTTCTTTTCCTTATCCTACTCCCAAATTGTGATTCTCTCCATGATATATTTTGTTCTGTTGCCCCCTCAGGTGGTGGATGTCATCCTACAAAGTACAGCGTCTCCAAACAGGTGGCATAATTCTTAAAGGGAAAGTGACCTTCCTTACAAAAAAGTCTGAAAAAGGGCTGAATGTCCACTTTGCTCCGTTCTTTAAGTGATACATCTCATCTTTTTAATAAGATCTGTGTAAAGCACATGCAGTCATGGTTACATAACCTGTTGAGCGACTCCCCCAAAAATATTAGAGATCTTAGTGGATTTGTCGAACTTTGAATTCTGTTTTCTCATCACACTTTTCTAATTTTTGTTTGCCAGCAGATCATTAATAGTTACTTCCTAATAAGTCACCCTTTGTGAAGTAATTATTTAAAGAGGTACTGCACACTTAAACAGGATTTTTGAGGTGTAAACTAAATGACATGACTGTACTGTGATGATACGCATCAATGCTGTTGTTAAAAAGGTAAACAACACCCAACAATCAGATCTCTAAGTTTCTCCCAAACATGCAGGATATTTCTCAGTAGGTCATACATACCATGTAATAACAGAATATGTTCCCAGAAGTTAAATAATACCTACAGTATAAGTTCTTTATAAGATCCCAAATTGTTACCCCCTTATTCCATAAAATCACATCTTGTTTCCCAGTACCTACATAGCTAGGCTATATGTTTTGTCACGTACTGTACTGGTTAGGGATGTTAATAATTAACCGTTTAACTGTTAACCGACATTAGGCATTTTAACCAATTAACGCTATCGGTTAAAACGGTTAAAAGAAATATTTATAATTGATTAGAGGAGGCTCAGAGGAGCGGCTCGTCTCTTTAAGGAGAATAGCTGGTCCACCTTAACAGTCCACCTTAAGAGGCGGAGCCGGAGTTGCAGGATACAGGAAGTTGGCTCCGGTCTCTGTCTCTCTTGAGCGGAGCGGAGGAGTTGTAGTTTAGTAGCATTTATTCACCGACTAATAAACTGTCCACACACTGCTACACCTACGATCACAGCTAGAACACCACCAACAACCTCACACTCACCACCAACACACACACACGGACGCTCGTTAAAGTTACGTCGCGCTGATAGACTGTATGTGTGTGGCGGCGGCGAGCACGAAGCCTCCGGCAATGCTAGAGCTGCTAACGTAGCACAAATACACACACTGTTTATTGGACAATCGCTATTGTTAATCTGGGCACACACACAGCTGACAACCTGCTAAACTAAACTAGATGTGTGGTGGAGACTTTTACTGGGAAAGTGGCTGCATGTCCGCGATACTACACGCAGCATCGTAGCTGCTAAGTTAACGCTCCCGGACGGTGAACTGGGGACTCAGTTGTCTGTTGTGTTCATACATTGCAGCTGGTACACCGCTGCATGCGAAGCACAAATCTTGTCAGTTAACGGTTAATAATCAGTTAACAAGGGTTGGTTATCGGTTAAGAATATTTTTCAAAATGAGCATCCCTAGTACTGGTACACCGTTAGTACAAAATATTACACCGTGACGCCAGAGTAATTACGCGGTATGTTGCGGGCTGTAATCTAAAGCGTTACTGGAAAACATACTTAAAGTATCAAAGTAGGGCTGTCACAGTTAACGCGATAATAATGTGTTAATGCAATTCGTTTTAATGCCACTAATTTCTTTAACGCAATAACGCAACTTACGATTTTTAAGTTGTAGCGGGCTCAGTTTTAAAGGAAGATACTGGCATCATTTGAAACTAGAAAAACCTAATGAATCCATTGGTATCAACCATGTCATACTAGCTTGTCGTGAAGGAGGTTAAAAAAACGCTCCAAACTTACGCTGAATTTTGGTGAGGAAAAACTGTCGTGGCCATTTTCAAAGGGGTCCCTTGACCTCTGACCTCCGGATAGGTGAATGTAAATGGGTTCTCTGGGTACCCACGAGTCTCCCCTTTACAGACATGCCCACTTTATGATAATCACATGCAGTTTGGGGCAAGTCATAGTCAAGTCAGCACACTGACACACTGACAGCTGTTGTTGCCTGTTGGGCTGCAGTTTGCCATGTTAATATCTGAGCATATTGTTTTATGCTAAATGTAGTACCTGTGAGGGTTTCTAGACAATATCTGTCATTGTTTTGTGTTGTTCATTGATTTACAATAATAAATAAATACAAACATTTGCATAAAGCAGCATATTAGTCCACTCCCATGGTGATAAGAGTATTAAATACTCGACAAATCTCACTTTAAGGTACATTTTGAACAGATGAAAAATGTGCGATTAATTTGCGACTAATCATGATTACATATTCTAATCGATTGACAGCCCTTATCAAAAGTAAAAGTATTCACTAAGGTTAGTGTGAAGTGTGTTATACTATATCATGGGATTATTATTACTGATGCATCACTGTGTTAGTAGCAGCATTCTAATTTTAGCTGGTGGAGGTGGAGCTCATTTTAACTGGTAGCTCAGTCACTCAATTCAATACGTCATATTTTAGATTTTGATCATATTTTTCGTGAAAAAAATCTTCGAAGTAAAATGAAGTAGAAGTATCAAGATGCAAAATGAATGTAATAATTACAGTACTTTGCAGGTGACTTTCCACCTCTGGTTCAAACCTACAGTGATTTCTCCAGGAATAAACTGACAAGCCACTCCCGCACAATAGAGGGCGCTCATGCTCTAACACGTAGTCTGCCAGTCATCATGAATGATATGAGGAGAAAGAAGAAGAACTCCGGATGTACATCCAGGCCTATGAAAGGAGGCTAGGTCACGGGCGGACACCGGTCTCGGGGTTAAACACATGCGCAGTGTAACTGAAGCTGCGGTCGTACGTTGCAATTGGCTCAATTTTGGCGAGTGCCGACCAGATTCTACTGCGCATGTGTAATACCCCCAAAGATATGACGCCTGACCTAGCCTACTTTCCATAGGCCTTGTTGTACATCATCCATCCACGGTGTACTAACCCTAACTATGGTTGGATTAAGAGTGACCCTAACGTGTTGGATGCTCATGTTGGATGGTCCACGCGCCTTCACACAGTGTAGACTACATTAACAGCATCGCAGTGGACCCCGGAGCAGTATGAGCAGGTAACACTGATCAGGTAACACTGCAACCTGCTCAAATGATTAGCAAGCTAACTGAGCTAACAGGAGCTAACAGCCGTTTGTCTGGGAGAGCTGACGGACGTTTGGAAGTGAACTAATGTGGGATAAAACCAATAATTAAAGCAAGTCAGCACGAAATCCTGCACACACACGCCCACTCGGTTTTTCTCGGTAGTCTTGTCTTCGTTTCAAATGCCAAGACAACGCCATGTCCCCGCATGTCCCCGCTAGCTGGAGACGGTAGCTAAGCATGGAGCTAACAGTCAATGCTAGCTCTGGGTGCTGTGTTGCCTGGCAACGGCAGCAGTTGTTCACGCTGGAGCTCCTTCCGTCAACAGCAGCGCACCATTGAACTGTTTATAACGAGTCAAAGGAAGTTTTGAATCCAGAATATTTGTGGAAGAAAAGAGTCAAGTTATTACAGAATCGCATTAACGTCTAGTTAACTAGCGAGTCATCTCACTTCAACGTGTGTTTGATGTTCAGAGACAACGTTATCCCCACAGTTTCTACATATGATGGTACTAATGATTCAAACAAATTGGACTATACAGTCATGTTTAATCTATTTAAAAATGTCCTGAGCCTCTAATCATTGTTGCACCATTGTCTCATTTGACAAAGGAATCCCTGCAGATGTCCTTGTGTTGATGTCCTTATGATGGCAATTTCTGACAGTTTCCTTTTTTATTATTTATTATTATTACTAAAAATATTTGAGATCTTTGTGAATATGTGGAACTTTAAATGCTGTTTTCTCATCACACTTTTCTAATTTTTGTTTGCCAGCAGATCTTTAATAGTTACTTTCTGATAAATCACTCTTTATGAAGGGTTTATAGGGAGTATTTAAAGAGGTACTGCACACTTAAACAGGATTTTTGAGGTGTAAACTAAATGATATGACTGTACTGTGATGAAACGCCTCAATGCTGTTGTTAAAAAGGTAAACAACACCCAACAATCAGATCTCTATTGCAAATAAATAATTAAATAAATAATACCCACAGTATAAGTTATTTATAAGATCCTGAATTGTTACCCCCTTATTCCATAAAATCCCATCTTGTTACCCAGTACCTACATAGCTAGGCTATATGTTTTGTTATGTACTGTACTGGTACACCATTGGTACAAAAGATTACATTTAATTTTTATTGAAAACAGTTCAATAAAGTAATTTCGGTTTAACACCCATGTGCGACATTGTATGTTTTTTAATCACATTTGAAGCAACTCTGTGTTAGTGCCAGTTACTGCTTAAAGATCAGATTAATTGACTAGCTCTGTTTCAGGTGCTCTATAGCAGTTATTTTGCCTGATGACATCTAAATCAAAGGCCCAGTTAGCAGCCCTGCCATGGACAGAGATCCTTGGATACTGGTTGCTGTCCTTTGGATCTCATCTGTATTCTTTCTACCAACTGCACAGGTTCTCCAAAGGTAAGGTAGATAGATTGATGTACGTTGGTTCAATGACTTGAGATGAAAATGTCAAGAAAACTGAAGCTGTTATTTCCTGTTTTGTACCTCAGAGCATGAAACAGGATTACAGAGAGAATTCCAGTTGGAAAAAGGCCTTGTTAAGGGTTTTAAAAGGGTAAGTTCAGTGTTGAAATACTGATTAAAAGCCAAATTCGAACCAACATTATAGTGCATCTCACTGAAAACACAAGTTTGTCTTAAGTCTATAGTGTGCAGTCCTAATTTAAGCTATTTTGTGTTGCAAAAAGATTTAAAAAGCATGTCTCAATGAAGTTATTGTAATTTTTGGAAGACTTTATCCATTTGGTTGATACATAAAAATGAGGGTCCTTGACACATTTTGATCATTCAAAGCCTCTATTCAACAGGCTTCAGGTGTGATTTAAAAGCCCGTGGTGAAGTTAATTGTTTTTGTCAGGACCCAGCAGACTTTGAGTGGAGTTTCTGGACTGAATGGGCCAAGAAGTCTTTGCTGTGGACTCTGATTGGTCATGGCGTCATATCGAGATTGACCAGCATCTTTTACCCCAAGGTAGGAAGCGGCTGCTACAGTCCTGTTAAGTGGAATATTGCTATCAGATGGGAGATGTTTTAATCCAACACATTTCTTTTTCTATATTTCTCCAATAGTTTAGAGTGCCAGCACTCACGATATATGGCCTCTTAGCAGCCAGTAGTGTGTTGGGGATTAAAGGAGTGACTGTGCTGCTGGTACATCTGGGCCTGTCCTTTTCAGTGGCCCAACTGCGAAAGCCCGCTCTGTCATGGGCCTGCAACCTGCTGCTGCTCTCCACACTTCACATCCAACCACTTCAAGAAATCCAGGTGGGTTATATCAAGGGTCCAAAATTCAGATTTTTCCTCACATGCCACTGTGGCAGGTCGCTGAACATTTCTACTTACCACACAATTTGTTTTGTCTGCCACTTCTGAAATCTATGTAGAACGCTTTAGAGTAGTAAACACTAGGGCTGTGTATTGGCAAGAATCTTGCGATGCGATAAATATTATCATACAGGGGTTACGATGCAATATATTATGGTACTGTAAGCAAGGCGATACATTGCTATTGTTTAAAATCTAATTTTAGGAAAACTGTCATAGTATAAAAAACTCACCATCAAATCTGAGTAAACATTTTTTTTACTATTTTATGCAATCTGAATAGTGAGATCTGCATTTGCATTTATCACAGAGAACGCATATCTTTGCAAATAAAATAAAGTATTGACTGAGTTGATCTTTGCATGTTAACTATTAATTAGAAATCAATACAGGATTTTTGAGAATCGATAAAGTATCATAAAACATAATATTGCAATATTTGATATTTTCTTCCAGTGGTAACAGACAGTAGAAATATGGATCATGCAACCTTAATCTCTGAATATTTTTAATTTAGGAATTGCTTTTTAAAAATAATATTTCTTAATATAAGGAAAATCTGCCATTTTTGCCATTTCTGAAATTTGGACCTGCCACAGCCAACATTTACTCTGTATTTGGCAGGTGCTAATTTCTTTCCCTGGTTGTATCACCAGGATTATACTTGTAATACCTGATTTTTGGAGCAGTGAATTTATCTTATATGAAAAAGGATAGAACAGACAAGTAAAATATGTGTTTAAGTAAAAGTAAAATACACATTTAAATAGCTTTTTGCTATGTAATTATGAGTCAAATTACAGCGCAAATTACTCGCAAAAGGGTGAACAAGGGTGAACAAGGGCCAACATTTCCACTTGATGTGTGAATTGTTTCACCTATCATTGGAGTATCACTGAATGTCATATTTGCAAAGAACACAAGAGGGCACACAATACCAACCATCTGGCCACTCAGCAGCTTTACTCAATGTCCCTACCACAAGATAAAAGTTGAGTGAATGTATTGAAAGCATACGTACTAAGCATGTTCTTTCCTGTATTCCCTGAGGATTAGAGGATGGGAATAGCTCTTCCTACAAGCATTTGAAAATAGCAACCAGTGTGAGGCTGTGTGAGACATTCTAACAGACAGTACTCATATTCTTAAAGTCAAACATTTATTGCAGTGAAAATGAAAGAATAATAACAACTAAGGCCCTGTTCAGACCTGGAATCAACATGCGTCCTGAGTGATCGGATCACAAGTGGACAGCTATAAGTACAGGTTTGAACGTACTCAGGACGCATTGAGATCCGATCACCACCGGTACAATAACCTTTTATATTGTTGTTAATAAAATGTAACCAAATTCACGAATATGTAGGATATTACTACTGACAAAGTGATATTTTACTAAACTGCCCTTTCTTCAATAGAACTCAGTGATACATTACAGACAAAAATACATTTAAATTCACTTTACATTTTTTTTACTATTCAAGATCAATGCCTAACCATAACAATATCCCGAGAGTTTACCCAACTTGCGGGTTGCCTTCTAGACACTACCAGGAATGAGTCCTAAAACCCGGAAATGAGTTAGCATTTTAGCACTTCCGGTTCCCTCGTCTGGAAGTCAACGGGTTTTTGAATTGTTTTTTAGTTAGATGTCTGAAATAAGGTCTGTGGTTAACACAAGCTGAAGAGATTTTAATGTTTTGCTCTACAACATAAAATACATCAGTAAATATTCCACTCGTGAAGTTTGAAGCCTTTATAAGTCTTAAAAAAGGCGGTTGCTAACAAGTGGCTAATTGAGACGACTAAACGTCATCACGCCAACTCGTCCGCCTTTACAGCCTCGTTGTGTATACTGGCGCTCATGTGACCGTGGTGTAGTTTGTTTATAGCCTGACGTTAGCTTTTTGCTTCTGGTTTGTCACAGAGCTTATTTTCTGCAATAATCCAAAACCCAATGGAATAATCCCATTGTTTTTTTGATGAGGGAACCAGGGTGATGCTAACTTCCTGGTTAGCCTACAAAAATACGTCATCCCTGGAGCACTCTATAAACCTTTAATCTAAAAACACCCTTTAGCTGCATGTAGCTGTCACACCAAGCATAGTTACAGCCAGACAACTGTGCTCCAGCTAAAATGGTTGGAAATTTGAATTTAGTAATTGAAATACACCTGACAGACCAGAGCATGCTGCTAGAAATCTGCCTCTTTCACTCCTGTGCTCTCTCACACACACACACACACACACACACACACACACACACACAAACACACGTGTGCACGCATACACACACACACACACACACACACACATACACAGTCCTGTGTTCAAGCGCGATTTGGAAAGAAGTGATATTCCCAATGCTGTTAGGCAGACCTCATTAAAAGTTGTCTTAAACACATGTTTATTCGTATGTGTTGGCAAATTTTCATAACCAGTTGTCTAAATATTCTGTAATCTGCTAATGTTCTCATTTTAATGTCATATTTTTAAAAAACTGTGATTTTAAAAAGCATATCTAAACTTAGTGTCAGACTGTCACTATTAATATAAAGATTCCCCAGGAATGTGTCATAAATAATTGGCCTTCCCTCTGTATCCCACAGAGAGGCTGGTATAAGACCGAGGAGGAGTACTATTTGCTGCTCTTCAGTGTTGCTGTCTGTGGTCTACGCTTCATCAGCTTCAGCCTGGAGCACTGCTGGTGCCCTACAGAGCGTGGTGGAGTTGTGCAGCTCTGCTGGTTGTTTTCATACAACTTCTATCATCCCTTTTTCTACAATGGACCCATTATCACGTACAAAGACTACATTGAGCAGGTAAGAAAGACAACAAAGGCTGCGCCTGAATTAAACTGCGATTTAATCTAAAATTGCCATTTTTGTTTTTGGAGAAGGAGGCCAATACAAGTCCAGGGCAGCGGTGCAATAGTCCTTTTTGCTTAGGAAGGTTCCTAATGGAGTGAAATGACCCAGAAGTACCTCAGTAGCAGCCATGACAAGAGCTGTTTGAATCCTCTAAATGTTAAGGAAAGGAGCTTCAATGCTTCCTTTATTATCTCCTTTAGCAGAGGATACACTGGAGCATCCTTTACCAAAGGAAAAGAGAGAATAACATCCCACAATTCCTTGCGGGCCGCAGCATTTAAAGCAACGCACCATTCGGCCTGATAACAAACGATATGCTTATCTTGCATATTATTTTCATACGCTCATATACTTATTGGAATTCATATTTAATATGAGTGGACAGTGACAACCATTTGGTTTCACTTTATTGATAATTAATTATTTATTTTGAATGATGTAACAAATACCTCAGTAAAACACAAAACAAGAATAACTAATAAAATGAACAGTAAACAATCAATTAACAAATAATCAACATGAATAAATAGAACATGTCCGAAGAGAAGTTGGAAGAAGTATATGATCCTACACCTTCTCCATAACTCCAACAATTAACTCAATATGTATCATATAT
>CAKAOI010035245.1:0-38041 GCA_916701655.1 Sebastiscus albofasciatus | reverse complement strand
TAATTTACTGTTTAAAGATACATTATATAGCTGTTTTTCACCTTTCTTTCACATTATCTTACTGATTTGTTTCAATGCACTATTTAGGTTGTATTTTTTACATACATTTTAATAAATCTTATTTTTTTGCCTAGATGAATAGACTTAGCAGGTTACAGACATAGGAATAGTCACACTAAATACAATTAAAGGCACTTGTTAGGAAAACGGCTATAATAGACTTGTTGACCCTTTTCCCAAATGTCTGTCTATAGCTGGCTACAAGCACAGAATGCAAACCAGAACAACATGTGAGTGAAGAACAGTAAAGCTAATTCACTGATTTTACAATCATGTACAATGTACAAGCCTCACATGTGCAGATCAGGTCCCAGAATTAAAAGAAATACTGCATGAAACTGTCACTGATGATACTTTAGACAGTCGATCAGCAGTAAAGTGCTGTTTTTTTAAGAATACATTATAGTTCAGTTAAAAAACGGCCTATGAGCGTAATCTAACAGGTTTTCTTTTGTATTAACAGTAAAGCACTGTTTTTAGCAATAACAGGTTAATACTGTTGAAATCCTGCTGTAAATAAACAGCAATTGTTTACAGTGTACAGCGGTCAGATAAATGGAGTAAAAAAAGTAGAATATATTGTATCGTACAATGGTAATACTGACGTGTAGTAGGTTACAATACTACAAATACTTTCCATATTTCCAAGAAATAAGTTGAAGGAGTAAACAATGATGTTAGATAAAAACCCTGAGAGACAAGAAATATACTGACCTTATAAAGTTATAAACTAAGTCCCTATATGTGTCTAAATGAATATAGGCTCTACCTTCATCCTACAGTAGTAGACTACCTGCTGCCAGACGCAGAGCGCACAGTGAGACAGAGAGACAGACAGAGAGACAGGTCACAGAGGCTCTTCCTCACCTCTTTGAGCTGCACTCAACTTGTTATTTCCATCTGAGCTCACACCGCCCACCTCCGCTCTCTCTCTCTCTCTCTCTCTCTCTCTCTCTGTCTCTGTCTCTCTCTGTCTCTCACACGGTGCGTCCATGCGCTCCTCACACCTCAAAGATCTACTTTAAAAGTCACCTCTCTTTCGGATAAATGGAGACAACCTGAGCCTCTGCGATTAATGCTGGACCAACCGGTTTAAACAAACAAACAAACAAACAAACAAACAAACAAACAAGAAAACAATAACAGCTACACTTTGGATAAGTTTCCCTTCCACTCTTTGGACAACATAAACTGCATCTCAGGTAAGGCACAAATAACTCCAATCACATTTATGCGTAAAAGTGAAGTGTTGATCCGTTCAGAAATCAGAAAATATGTTAGAAAAGTGACAGGAACAGGCTTGTAAACGTGCGTCAGATTAAATGGAAAAAAGACTCCGAGACTCCGAGAAGTGATATCAGCTACACACCCGGTTATCACCGCAGCGGAGACAACCTGCTGTCACAGTGTCTGTCATCTACAGGAATGCAGTGTGTACTACTACACTGTGAACAATCGCTGTTAATTTACAGCAGGATTTCAACAGTATCAACCTGTTATTGCTAAAAACAGTGCTTTACTGTTAATACAAAAGAAAACCTGTTAAATTACTATTACTATAATGCATTCTTAAAAAACAGCACTTTACTGCTGATCAACTGTCTAAAGTATCTTCAGTAACAGTTTCATGCAGTATTTTTTTAATTCTGGGACCTGATCTGCACATGTGAGACTTGTACATTGTACATGACAAGTGCCTTTAATTGTATTTAGTGTGACTATTCCTATGTCTGTAACCTGCTAAGTCTATTCATCTAGGCAAAAAAAAATGTTTATTAAAATGTATGTAAAAAATACAACCTAAATAGTGCATTACAACAAATCAGTAAGATAATGTAAAAGAAAGGTGGAAAAACAGCTATATAATGTATCTTTAAACAGTAAATTAACTGTAAAATACAGTGAAATTAATAAAAAAAAACCCAGTTCAAACTGTATTTTTCATTAACAGTACAAAGCTGTACATTTCAGCGACAGTATAATAATGTTAATTTTACAGTAACATAAAGGCAACCCTGCTGCCAGGTCTTTACTGTTATTTTACTGGGAAATTCTTAACAGTGTCGTAATACACGTGTTTTAAGGATGTTATTATAGCAGCAAAAACATTAAAGACAAACAAAATATAGAAGCAATAAAATAAAATAAAAATAAAAAGCAATAAAATAATCAAATTGAATATAAGTAAGAACATGTAGGATGAATTGTGGGACATTTTTTGCATTTCAGACTCGAATATAATGCATTATGAAGTCTATACATTAAATCCACTCCCCAGGATGTGTCCTAATCAAACCAAAAAAAGAAAATGCAGGTATCACACTCATAAAGAAATGCTAGACATATTAGTTCTCTTAGTGCCAAGTTGTCTCAGACGATGGATGTTACATGGAGCATCGAACATCAAACAAAGAATAGACTATAATAGTTCTGAAGCATTTAGGCATATTAGAAAGACAATACATAGCCTATATTATCATATCTGTTACGTAAAGAAAGAAATCTATGATTGGACATTGGAAATGTTATGTGATTTTGATCACATTAGGAAAGAAGATATAAAAACACCTGCATTTAAGAAAATAGATATATTTGTTCTTGCCATTTTGAATAAACTCTTTTAATACTCAGTCATGCTATCATCTACAGTAATACAGGCTACACACATGTGTCCAAACACAAGTCAGCAGCAGACATTTAATAACTGCAAGTTTGACCCTTGAAAAATTGTGATGAATGCAGCAGATCAGGTAGTTAATGAATGTCTAGTGTTCCCTTCACTGACATCTCATCTTCTTGGCTTGTAAATGAAGGAGTTTATTAGTTTTTGGTAACACAATAGCTGAACCTTCTTGTCATCATTGGGGTCATTTATCTGGCATCTTCAAAACGTTTGGGATTCCAGTATAACAGGTGCAGGAGAGACAATGGGATCCAGTGAGGAAGAATCAGGGACACACAAGGTCATGAGCAGCTGGTGCATTCACACTGATGTGGTTGTATCGTGCTTATAGGATTGCATTGATCTGCAACTTTTTAAATGTGTCATTGTTTTGTGGAAATACTGTGTATTGTAATATGACTGTTTGGTAAGATGTTTTAAGCAATAGAAGGAATTATGCATCAGAAAAACAATCCATTCCACCTAACAACTAGTGGATTAACCTTTCAAACATTATTAACTAGGGACGCACCGATCCAACGTTTTCAGATACAGATAGCGATACCTGGGCTTTGGGTATCGTCTGATACCGAGTACCGATCCGATACCAGTGTTTAATCAATAAGCTGTATGCCCCATTGAGTGGAAGTGACGTGGATCATTCTTCCATGTGTAAAGCAACATCAGGCTTGACTTAAATATTGCTTTCTTAACTTTGTAAAACAAAATGGAACAAATAAATACATAGGTACGTAACAGGAATTAAAATTCCAGTATAAAATGTGTATAGTATATAAACATAGAATTGAGTTGAATAGATCAATCCCATCATCACCGATAACCAATCCAGGCATTTGAGTCAGTATCGGCACGATATCCAATCCGGTATCGGTATTGGTGCAACCCTATTATTAAACGTGCAGTAGGCACAATGTCTTTGGCATCATTGGGCAAAAGTTCCATAATAACCTTTCAGCATGTTGTAACTCAAGAGTTCTGAGAGAAAACTAGACTTCTGCACCTCCTCATGGCTCTGTTTTCAGGCTTTAGAAAATCCAGCCAGGAGACCGTGGCCAATCACAGGTCATTTCAGAGAGAGAGAGTGTTCCTATTGGCTGTGCTCCAGCTGGTGGGCGGTACTTGGTATTCCCTCAACTGATCTCAACATGGCTGCCGGGTCACAAACTTTCTCATTTTACAGCTAAACAGTACACTACAAGATGATTCTGAAAACATTTGAGGAGAGAAATAGGCATTACAGTAACAGAATATTGATTCATATTCGATCAGCGCTGCCTTGTTTGACCATTTGATCAGAGTTTGTGAGTGATTGACAGCTGCTCAGAGACGGCAAGGCTCCAGCTCGGCTCTGATTGGTTGTTTTCCTCCGGTCTGTGAAATCTTGCAGATGCCATTAGGAGCACTGGAGGACACAGAGGCACCTGATTTTTTTTTCAGATTACCTGTCTCATGCACTACTGTCAGGATATAGTGACCGTTTAATAAAAATAACTTTTTCTACCCACTGCTGCTTTAAGCAGAAAATACTGTATAGGAATATATAATTTAGTTCCTTTTGGATAGCAATGCAACTTCTAAAAATCGTCCTACCTATTTTTTCTGTATGATATTAAATGAATGCTTTTTTTTTTTTTTTTAAATGATGCAAATTATACAAACAGCCCATGTCAGCCGTTAGAAGAGCCTCTCCTCTCTCCTCCCTCCCTCTGCATGGACAGAGCCCACATATCAGATTCCTATATAAGCTCCAGCTATTCTGCTGGACAATGGAGCCTTTATGATGGTTTGTACACCTGAGCCAATCATATCTGCCTATCAGCTAGCCGGCTGGCCAATCCCAGTCCAGTCCAGTACGGAAACAGCCTCTATAGGATCACCGAGTCATGTCTCACTGACATGGACTTATTAGAGAGGTCAAACCACTATTTTCAACCCTGAAAAACATGATCATGTACGTACTATAGACATGTACAGGGACATAATAATATAAACTGTATGTGCTGTACAGTGGGAAGCTAAACACTCTCTATAAATTCTGTGGATTCTGTCTTCACTATGTGATGTTGGATTGGATTGCACTTCAATCTTAGCTCACTTACTTCCTTCAGTTTGTGTATGTACGCAGAATATAGCCGTGGTTGTGTAATAAATCTGTTTTGTATGCAATGATGCTCACTTCGTCAGACAAGCTAATACATGTTTGGTGAAAAGGAAACTGATATCTGTATCAACTCGCAACTCACACAGTCCAGTTATCCAGTTAAAGTGAGAGTGATCATCACATGAATAGTGTTGTTCGCCACAAGGAAGTCTGTGTCACACCTTCAGGCACAACGTCTATAGATGTCACAAGACTTTTAGAGTAGCTGCAGAAAATAATGTCTGCATCATGAAAAATCAATGGGAATCAATTTAACGTCTCCTCTAAAAGCACTGAACCAATAATTCCAAAGTTATTGACTTGTTTTAAGGATGTTATTATAGCAGCAAAACATTAAAGACAAACAAAATATAGAAAAAGAAATTGAATATAAATAAGAACATGTAGGGTGAATTAGCATAATGTGGGACATTTTTTTGCATTTTAGACTTGAATATAATGCATTATGAAGCCAATACCTTAAATCCACTCCCCAGGATGTGTCCTAATCAAACCAAAAAAGAAAATGCAGGTATCACACTCATAAAAGAAATGCTAGACATATTAGTACTCTTAGTGCCAAGTTGTCTCAGACAAATCTTTATTTCCCAATGTGGGACAGTCATGTCCGAAATGTGGGACACTGAAAAGTGTGTTAAAATGCCTAAATCACCTTAATTAATGTAGGAAACACCCAAGGCTAAATGTGTAATCCCATGTTCAGTAATTTCACTTACAATGTTATTGCTGTTACAAAACCTATAGCTGATAGGTGTG
Organism: Sebastiscus albofasciatus; assembly: GCA_916701655.1. Classification (NCBI taxonomy): domain Eukaryota; kingdom Metazoa; phylum Chordata; class Actinopteri; order Perciformes; family Sebastidae; genus Sebastiscus; species Sebastiscus albofasciatus. Next base: position 32,381 of record CAKAOI010035245.1, on the reverse strand, counting down.
GATGTTACATGGAGCATCGAACATCAAACAAAGAATAGACTATAATAGTTCTGAACCATTTAGGAATATTAGAAAGACAATACATAGCCTATATTATCATATATGAAATCTATGATTGGACATTGGAAATGTTATGTGATTTTGATCACATTAGGAAAGAAGATATAAAAACACCTGCATTTAAGAAAATAGATATATTTGTTCTTGCCATTTTGAATAAACTCTTTTAATACTCAGTTATGCATGGACCTTGATTCATACACGTCAAACTCTCTAGAGATCTCAAAAAGCTCATGGTGGCACCATTTTTCAAGTAATTTGGCTTCTTCTTTAAAGGGTTAAACTCAGCAGTCGTTCGTTCTCATTCAAGAAATGTTCATATGCATAGATTTGATTTGTGTGGTCCCAACAAACGGATATACCAACATCTGTGCCAAATGTGTTGCTTTTATTGCAAAATGCACAATTGTTATGAATTTTTCAACCTAACTGCCTCACTAATGTGCACTAATTCTACGTTTTTCGTTATATTTTCAAAACTGTTTTGCTTCAATTTGTTATACGGTCACTATTTTCAGCCGACCTCACTGCTTTTCAGTGCAGATATCATTTCAATCGCCTAAAAGCTTGATGACTGATAATCTGGAGTGAGATATTGACACTTCAGATTACACTAAAACACATGAAATTTCATCATTTGACAAACTGACACCCAATCGACTGCAATTATATACGTTTAGACAATGTGCCGCAAAAGCTGTGAACTGAGTTTTAGTCAATAGAAATCATTAGAGCAAATTTTATTTATCAGTTTCTCATATACGTGCATACTGCATGATGTAGGACAAAAAAAAATATTTTCATTTCAGTGTCTGAAAATGTATAAATCTGCAAAAATAGTATGCTCAGGAATACAAATTATGTCTGTGATGTTTTTACAGCAGTTTGATTTGGGCAATAATGATACATTTTCAAACATGGGGTCAGTCCAGTTTATATGTAATCACACAGCACTTTATGCGCTGTATGATTACATATAACCTGTTGTTCGACCAAGGTTTTACACCGAGTGTGAATTTCCACTTGCAGGGTAACTGGTATTCAGAGTGCTAATGTAATTAACAGTATAGTACCCCTGTAATTGTGATGTATAGAGACGTGAAGGCAGAGTGAGGCGAGGTGATAAACAGTTCAAACACTGAGCAGGGTGTTAAAGAATAATGGAAACAATCACACCGCTCAGTGCATCAGTTGTGTTTGTGTGTCTGCCACTTTTAAGTCTGCAGTTGCTAAATAAAGGGAAAACAAAAGGTTAAATCTCGCTCTAAAAAAACAATCAACTCCCTTGACCACAATACTATAAAGAAAAGCGGCTGGCTCAGAGGACTAAAACAGAACAGACGAAGACACACACTACTCACATCTGGTTTGAAAAGGAGGAAGCAAGGATGAGCTTTCTCGGTAATGAACTCCAAAATAAGAGAAGAGAGAAGAGGAAACATGCATGTGGTTACTGAAGGGGTCTGTGTGTTAAGTGTGCGCGTGTGTGTTCTTGCACAGCTATCTTTGTGAGGCCCAATTTGAGTTTTATACCTTAAGAGTGAGGACATTTTTGGAAAATTTTGACCGGTTCTCACCTTTGGACAGACCTTTGAAGGCCTTTTTGAAGGTTCAAACTTGGTTTTAAGTTCCAGGTTAGAATTAGGTTTCAGTTAGGGTTAGGGTAAAGGTTGGGGTCAGGCATTTAGTTGTGATGGTTAAGGTCAGGGTAAGGGGCTAGGGAATGCATTATGTCAATGAGTGTCCTCACAAAGATAGAAGTACACGGCTGTGTGTGTGTGTTCAACATGCATGCACTGTGTACTTCTGCATGAGTGCATGGGTGTGTGTTGGTGCGAGCGCTTGCGGTTTCATCATCTGCTGTGACTGTGGCAGTATATACACACTGAAGAGAGAAATAATAGCTTCAAGTGTTGAGAGGGTGTGATATTTGGACTGCATTTGAAAAGCAGCTTGTTCACTGACTGTCTGAGGGTCGAATTATTTGAAAATAATAATATGATATAGAGAAAGTCACTGAAATGAGCTGAATTTGACTGAAGATCATGCATCCTTTGCACACAATTTAACCAGCATGTGTCTGTGTGTGTGTTAGTCTGCAGCGTGAAGGCAACATGACAGTTGTATGCAAAAGTGTGTGTGTGATTGTGTGTGTTTACACAAGTAATGGCATCAGATAGCAATTGATTTGCCTAAATGTAGGCTGCAAGGCACAAAGCAGGATTGTGGGATAACACCCACGAAGCCGGGCGGCATGCAAATCCCAGAGATGCACGGACAGCGTGTGTGTGTTTGTGTTTGTGCGAAATGATAAAAGAGAGGAAATCAAGTGGGAGTGAGAGGAAGATAAAGAGAGGTAAAGGAAAGACGTCAGTTGGTTAAAGTTGATGTTTATAAGGGAAACGAATGAATGTGTGGGACACAAATGAACAAAGCGTTACGCTGTTATGCTTCACGAAGCCTCACATGCTTCTTTTGCAGATAATTATCAATGATCATATTACAAGGAACGTGTCAGTCGTAAATAATACTGATGCTAATGTTAGCTTTTGCAGTTCTATCCTTATCTGTGTCAATAGTGGCCGATATTACAGTACAGAAGTGCATTTTTTGTTCATGTTCTCATTCCAACTCGTCACATTGACGCTTTGTCAGGACCCCTTGGCATCATTTTACGGTCGCAGTAAACACGTTGTGAATTCAAACAAAACCACTTAGTTAGGTTTAGGAAAAACAACATCATTTGGCTTAAAACTACTATGTTTGTAACATGAAAGTGAAACTTAACACACGGGTCACAAACAGCTATCTCCTGGATGAAAACCTTGTATTTGTTGGATCCATCCACCTCCCCTATGTGTGTCTTTTCGCTCTTTAAACTACATCACCACACTCATATTGATGCGGATGGGTTTGCATTGTAGTTAATTGAAAGCCTGGTGCATCTCATACAGGCGCTAAAGGGCGCCTTGTGCGGCGGTATCTGACGCCGAGGGGCATGACAAAGCATCTGTATTTGATGCCCTGGGAAATGAGAGCGGGCTATTGGACCGATGAAAGTGTGCAGAGGCAGACTGGAAATGAGGAGAGAGAGAAGGTATGACATGCAAAGGTTCCATGGCTGGAATGAAACCAGGACGTTGCGGTTAGGTGGCATGCGCTGTAGCCACTCGGCTACCAAGGCGCTCAGTGAAATTAAGTTTGAGAATAATATATTACTTACAGACATCAACACATGTCTTGTACTGCACCTTAGCTTGTTGAATGAGTGACCAAATAAGGCTAGATAGCGAATAACAATAAAAAAAACAGTGACTGTCCAGCTTACTTTGAAAGGAAGTCCTTGATGGCAGTCTTGAAAGATCCAAGGGACTCTGATTGTGAATTAAAAATCCTTTATTTAAGACCTGGATAACACCAGCGTGTTTCGACTCAACAACTCTTTATCAAGGTGTGTAGTTTAGTGAGAACATGACATGAGAATGCTACGCACCTGATATCTAATTAGCTGCTGCTATTTCCCCTTTTTTCTTCCTACTGTCAATTATACATTTAAAACTCAGTATTTATTACTACAAAGAGGGACGACTAAATGGGATTACTGTTGGACTTTAAAATGTAATCAAAGTCACCAAACGCTTACACTTCATCCGGAGGGAGACACACTGTAAATGTGTCTATCAAATTTCAATCCATACAACATTTGTTGAGACATTTCATCCTAACTCTAGCATAAAAGTATAGTCATAGTTATAAATATTCACTGTGGCATGAATGAAAACTTATAGGGATACTTCAACAGCATGTTTTAAAACCCCTGTCTTCAGCTGTGTGACTGTGATAACCTGAGCCTCGAAGCAGGAAGAGGAAAAGCCCTCAGAAATAGCCGAGCAAAACAGAACAGATTATATTTCAGGGCCCATTTTTTGATTTGGTTTATCTCCCTTAGTCTTGCAGACAACTAACCATGTGTAAACTCAGACATGATGTCAGCTTGTTGCTCCTCAGAGCCCAAAATAAATCACGTCTGTGTTCCTGTTTTCTTTGCATTCACCGTTTTTCTGTGCTCGTCTCCCTTGCAGTGAGCATCTCTTTGATTCAGTTGTGATGATGCAAAATGAAATAAACAAATAAAAGTCTCACTACTATTCAGGGCGTAAGAGATGGAGAACGGGATGTGTGACGATGTGGAGGCGCTGTGGGAGAAGGTGGAGTGCAAACGGTACGAGCTGTGTCGCACCATCACACCGGCGAAGCTCACCCCCTACCTCCGCCAGTGCAAAGGCCTGGATGAACAGGACGAAGACGAGATCCTCAGCTCCCCGCTGCTGATCTCCAAAGTCAACCGCACAAGTAGGTGGAGGGATGTGTGCGTGCTTTTGTCTTCATTGTTGTATTTTTATAATTACATTTTTTTGTATTAGTGTATTTGTATTAGTCGTGTTGTCTCTCATGCAATAGTTTTCTCATCCTCTTAAAGAGGACCTATTATGCTATTTTTCAGGTGCATACCTGTATTTTGGGTTTCTACTAGAACATGTTTAGATGCTAGTTAATGTTAAAAAAAAGATCTTGATCTTTCTCATACCGGTTGTGCTGCAACACCTCTTTTCACCCTCTGTCTGAAACGCCCAGTCTGCACTAATTGGTCAGCTGGCCCGCTCTATTGTGATTGGTCAACCTAACCAAACTCTTCGGACTCCGCTCCAGCTCCGCTCTAACTAGCTTTGTTTTCAAAACTAGCCACTGGGGAGGCATTATGCAAATGTATTACTCGGTGACATCACCACGTTATGGAAGAAAAGGCGGGACTTCAATCGAGGTGTTTCAGGCAGTTCAGGAGCAGTGTTTCTGTGGGGGAGAGTAACTCCCATTGGTGTGGACTTTGGGCTTTGTAACTTTGCAGACCTTTACATGCACAAAAAACTGTATATAACACACTAAAGGAAATGGAGAAATCATAATAGGTCCTCTTTAACCTGTGTGCAATGAAAGTAGGTACTTTTGTGTTTCTGTGTGTTGAAAAGTATGTCAATCAATCCTCTATCAGGCCGTCTACTTGACATCCTCCACACTAAAGGAGAACGGGGGTATGTGGCATTTTTGGAAAGTCTGGAATTTTACTACCCTGAGCTGTACAAGCTGGTCACAGGGAAGGATCCCACACGACGCTTCTCCACCATCGTAGGTGAGACACGCACTTCTCGGTGCAGACACACGGAACACCTATGCATGGACACACGGCAACAATGTGCTGTATTTCTAAACTGAAGCAACCAATACTGTTTAGCTATTTGCATCAAATTAAAATGCCAAAAAGTGAAGAAAAGACACAGGGAAATGAAAAGTAACAGCTAGAGAAGAAGAGTTACAGCAGGTACAACTGCAAGATGTAGAGCTGGTTTTGCAGCTCTGTTCAGGGAGGAACAGCAACAATAACACATTTCATTGAGCTTGTTCTGCTGGTTTAGAGTATAATTTGACATTCATCCAAATCAGTTTATAGTGCAGTGTTGTTACACTATGTAGAGTAGATGATGTATTATATTGTACAGTATATGATATATTATACTCTGTGATGTGTCATTTCTCACCTGTTTCCTCACTTCAGTGGAGGAGGGTCACGAGGGTCTGACCCAGTTCCTGATGAACGAGGTGACCAAGCTGCAGCAGCAGTCCAAAGTCAAGACCATAGAGCGGGCCGAGCTCAGCAGGAAGTACTGCACGCTGGAGGACAAGCAGAAGAAGCTACAGCTGGCCAATCAGGAGCTTCAGACATTCCAACAGAGTAAAAATACAAGTTATTATTTTAGATATGTTCGGATCATAACATGCAAACTGCTGTCACACCACACATGCTTGGTTTACCCTGCTCGGTGCACCACAGTTGGGTTTATAAAGTTGCCAATCACGTTGTCTGCCAAAGTCTATTCATGAAACTAGGGCACTGTGGTAGGCCTATGTTTGTCCTGTGTAGTTAAAACCTGTAGCTGGTACAACAAGCACATTCATGCTTAAACAAATGCTAAAAATAATTTGAGGCCAGATCAACTCGTGTTTCTCGGAAAGCCTTTCAGTGTACACCATGAACTAGATAATGGACCCAGTTCGTGGTGTACAGTTCGTAGTATAAGATGGTGCCTATTGAATAATATATAATAATATAATATAATGAGAATGCTCGCCTGGCGCATTTGCCAAAAAAAGTTTTCAGCTTCCGGGTTACTTCCGGGGTTCCAATTAATCTACGCAGTAGTGTTAATCCTATCATGCATCTGACCCAGCCGGCGTGCTCGTACACAGCGGTGACGTCATACTTTGAAATAGTTTTACAGAGATCAAACCCCCATGGCTTAAAAATATACAATAAAAAGAGTAACTAGAGACCATCTCGGGATCACACCAGCCGTGACGCCAAATCAGGCCATAAAGTGGGGTGGTCCCCTTCCCCACGCACCCAGCCAGCTTCAAACTTGACCTTCATTTTGATCTCAGCTAGCCTACACACCTGTAAAGTGTCGTTACTGCATCTTATACGGTTGCAACGCTATCAGTTACAAAATCTGTCCTCAGACAGAAATATAAACACCCGTCAAAGTACTCCAAACCTAGGTGTCTCCAGGATCACATTTTGCCATGATGACTCACAAGGTGAAAACAATACCAGCGTTGTGGCTGGTAATAATTAACCATGATTATAGCCTCAGGGGGATTTTTTGTTGCAATATTGCAAGAGGCCACTGGGGAAAATTGGAAGCGAGGCTGGGCGCCGTATCCAGTTCTTATAATAGATCTATGAAGTACTGTACACTCGAATGAGAAAGATACAGTTGGCATGGCAACTTTATTGCAAATGTCCTGGTCAGGGTGAATTTGCAAAATCGTACTATCTTTAAACCACATCTGTCCCTCGGCATGCTTCAATTCCTTTTTCTAAATGTCCATATTCATTTAGTTCAACAGTTCATGATGAATGTTGGTTGACATGTTGACATTGTTGCTGTTGCTCTGGCTAAAATTGGTAGCAGCTTGCTTATTCATATGATTAGCCTACTTATTTCACAATGTATTTATTTATTAATTAATAATGAACTCTTTTGGTTTCCATTTAGATAAGTGTTCTATATTCACCTTAAAGTGTAACATTTTTACATTTTGGAAAGATTGCTAAAACTGACAGCTGGTTACCACCTAAGAGTCAACAACACACTCATGTAGCCTACTACTGTATAAATGACTGTGCTTGGTTCTTCAGGGTACAATAAGTTGAAGGAAGAGAGGAACACCTACAGTGACGAGCTGCTGAGAGTGAAGGATGAAAACTACAAACTGGCCATGAGGTACGCCACGCTGAGCGAGGAGAAGAACATGGCTGTGATGAGGAGCCGAGACCTGCAGCTAGAGGTACTGAGGGACACCCGGATGGATGAAAACACTGTGTACTTGGAGGAAATGTGGGCATTTGAGGACATTAATAAGGGGGTGTAACCAGCTCACTCAGCTACATGTTATAGTATCTAATTCAATTCAATTCAATATGTTTTATTGGCATGAATGTCAGGTGAACAATATTGCCAAAGCGTCAATTCAATAATAAATAAAAAAGAACAAAATAAAACCAAAAACATTTATATACATATATACAATTCATGAAGCAAATTACAATATATAGATATTTAAAAAGAACATGCATGTAAATGGAAGAAAACAATACAGAAATAATTCATGTTTGTTGTGTCAGTAAAACAAACAAACAAATAAAAAACTATTAATAACAATGTATTGCAAAATGAAATGATAAATGTAAAAAAACAAAAAAAAAAAAACATGAAGTAGAGGAGTAAATAAAAGGCAGAGTGTGTCGGTAAGGTCGTCTCTTAGGCTGTGATATGCACATGACATATCTTGCAGCTTCTATGCTGATGACACTATTTTCTCCAAGTAGATGTTGTATTTTATTTTGGTCAGAGAGGGAGTCAAAATCTTGGAGTTTACATTTAATTTTTGTAAAGAATTCTTTCCTAATGTCTTCATATGTGCTACATTGTAGCAGGAAATGTTGCTCTGTCTCCACCTGTCTCTGTGGACATCTGTGGACATCTGTGGATGTCTCACTATTTCATTCTGCGTCGTCACTGTCTGTACTGTATAGGTTGATCAGCTGAAGCACAGGCTGAACAAGGTGGAGGAAGAGTGTAAGATGGAGAGGAGGCAGAGTCTCAAGCTGAAGAACGACATCGAGAACCGGCCGAAGAGAGAGCAGATCTTTGAGCTGGAAAGAGAGAACGATATGCTCAAGATCAAAGTACAGGAGCTACAGTCCATCATACAGGTACGGCCTGACTGAAACACACACTCACACAAGATAGATATGCAATAGAAGAAGTGGTCCAGTGGGCCAGTAATAAGCCATCCTCGGCTACAGAACAGTGGCTGATAAACACAACAGGGCAGTCACTTCTCATTTTCAGCCACTGAGATATCAGTGATATGTTCCATGGATGGCAGATTTGGTATAAGAGTGCCTCTGATTTCTGTCCGCCATTTTATTCAATAGCTATTTAATGCTTTGGCCTTTATTTTATAAAGATTTGCAGGAACAAGACTGGCAAGTTACACTGTACAAAGTATTTTTGCATTCTATTTACTACAGTCATTTCCAGTGCAGGAGCTGAGGATGATTTTAACAAAGTAGCCTCCTATTAGCTATCTGTATCCTTTATGTGTACATAATGATATACAGCAAGTACCTCTTTTGGCCACTTTGGGGCAGTGCAACAAACTGTAAACATGTTGATATCAGGGCTGTGTATTGGCAATAATCTGACAATAAAATAGGTATCGTGATACAGGGGTTACGATTCAATATAGGCTATTGCGATACTGTAAGCAAGGGGCTACTGTAAGGGGCTAATTTTAGGAAAACGGTCATAGTATAAAGAACACACCACTATATGCATAAAATCGGAGTAAAAAAAAATGTTAGCGGTTCACCCTTACGCTACTTCCTGTCTCAGTTTACGTTGTTATGTTGGAGTGGAAGAGTCACATGGCTGAAGATATATTACAACAACGCTATCTAGCGATCGGGAGTTTAAACACAACACAAATCTTTGCATGTAAATTATCAATTAAAATTGTTAGTGTTTTTGAGGATTGATACAGTACCACAAAATATAATATCGCGATACTCAAGTGTATCAATATTTTTTTACACCCCTAGTTGATATGTTAACGTGTCAGCAAACAATCACCTATTTACACATTCAGCAACATTAACGTTCATTAGGAGTCTTGTTTCTGGCTAGCAAACAAATGAGTCTTCTTTTATCTCCGTGTTTGGTCTCCACCAACTCACGTGAAAAATATCTGCCTATTTAGCTGCTTTGGCTGCTAACTGTACGTCTGCCCTTTGGTGCTAGGCAGGTAGCATACAGAGGGTTTATCAGAGCTTTTTTTTTGCTAAAAAACAGCTGAGTGCTGCTGAAATTAAGCTAATTAAAATAGTGAGAGTGAACCACAACAGTGAAGTTGTTGGCTGTACAACCAAACAATGAGCTGAGGGGACCTGGGGTCATCACTACAAAGTTGCGATTCTGTCCTCTCTTCTAGGACCCCTGTGACTGTTCAATGCAAATTATCCACTTATACACAGTTCATATACCCAACAATGTGTGTGTTTCTTAATACACAGCCGGGCCCACTACCTGCATCAGACAAGGCCATCCTTGACATTTTGGAGCATGACAGACAGGAAGCACTAGACGACAGACAGGATCTGGTCAACCGCCTCTATAACCTCCACGAAGAAGTGCGGCAGGCAGAGGAACTACGAGATAAGGTAACAAACACACATGCAAGCTGAGTACATTTACTGAAGTACTATACTTAAAGCTGCAGCGGGTAGAATTGGAGCAAATACGACTGCAAAAAGTTATTTTTATAAAACAGTCACTATATCCTGACAGTAGTGCATGAGACAGGTAATCTGAAAAAAAAAATCAGGTGCCTCTGTGTCCTCCGGTGCTCCTAACGGCATCTGCAAGATTTCACAGACTGGAGGAAAACAACCAATCAGAGCCGAGCTGGAGCCTTGCTGTCTCTGAGCAGCTGTCAATCACTCCCAAACTCCGATGAAACGGTCAAACTAGGCAGCGCTGATCAAATATGAATCAATATTCTGTTACTGTAATGCCTATTTCTCGCCTCAAATGTTTTCAGAATCATCTTGTAGTGTACTGTTTAGCTGTAAAAGTTTGTGACCTGGCAGCCATGTTGAGAACAGTTGAGGAAATACCAAGCACCGCCTACCAGCCAGAGCACAGCCAATAGGAACGCTCTCTCTGAAATGACCTGTGATTGGTCAAAGTCTCCTGGCTAGATTTTCTAAAGCCTGAAAACCGGGCTATGAGGAGGTGCAGAAGTCTAGTTTTCTCTCAGAACACTTGAATTACAATATGCTGAAAGGTTATTATGGAATTCTTGCCCAATGATGCCAAAAATATACTGCCTACTGCCACTTTAAGTACAATTTTGAAGCACTTGTACTTTACTTGAGTATTTCCATTTTACATGATCGCTTTAGTTACTTTACAGATAAACATTTAACATAAGAAAACACATGATAAACTCATAAAATATAATACATCGTTAACGATTAAATCTTTTCAACCATTTTGACATGTGCAAATGTACATGTGTCTAGTCGGAGCCCGTTGTCACAGATGTCTCTGAGTGTTAGCACTTCCACCTAAGACCAACTTCCCCTCTAAACTTCTCAGGTCTTTAAATAACTGCAACTATCCACTATTTCAGAATCGAAGATGAGAGAAAAGTCTCAAAAAAACTTTTTTTTTTCCATTTCCCCATTAATCATCTCACAACTTCTCAGATTTCTCTGGTAACCCTTCTGAGACGTTGACCCCTGTGGTACCCAGTAGACTAAACTACCTGACTATAAATAAAGTAGTTTAAACTAGCTTACAGGAAGGTATATGGAAGTTAGATAAGTGGTGTTGTTTGCTTGTTTGAATCCTTACTGTATGATTATTTTAAACTGTGTAAATGTGAAGCGGAGTAGAGCTGGGAACAAACAAAGGTTCGAAAAAAACAGACCCTAGAAACACAAACCCATGACCAGAGAGCCTAATGCCCACGAGACCATCTGTGAAACACACCCTGTGCAAAAAACCCCATCTCGGGCCCCTCTCTCTATGTAACCTGGTCTTTCTTCTTTCTCCCTCTGTGTTTCTCTTCCCGTATCTGCCTTTGTCTACTAAACTATCATTAACGCCACTCTATGTGTGTGTGTGTGTGTGTGTGTGTGTGTGTGTGTGTGTGTAGTACCTGGAGGAGAAGGAGGATCTGGAGCTGAAGTCCTCCACACTGCAGAAGGACTGTGAGATGTACCGCAACCGCATGGACACCATCACCGTCCAGCTAGAGGAGGTGGAGAAGGAGAGGGACCAGGTGAAAGCCCACACACACACACACACACACACACACACACACACACACACAGACACACAGTTCTGTTGCTGTTGTTGTTGTTATTGTTGCGTTGCTTATTTCTACTCCTCCTGTGTTACAGGCATTTCGAGCCAGAGACGAGGCCCAGCACCAATTCTCCCAGAGCCTCATCGACAAAGACAAATATCGCAAGCAGATCAGAGAGCTGGAGGAGAGGAGCGATGAGCTCCACATCGAGATTGTACGCAAAGAAGCCAAGCTGGTCACCTTGGAGTCTCGCCTACGACGGACGAAGGACATTGTGCTGGATCAGGTTAGACACAGCACAATAAGTACTCGCATTGCATCTCTGGAACTTGCAGTATTTCCACTGACTAATTTTTCAAATTTGCCAATATTTTAGGGGCATTTTCATAATTTGTTCCTCTGTGTTTTTGCAGAGTCTGCCGAGGGACCTGCCTGCGACCATCATCTCTCAAGCGGGGGACTTTAAACCCGTCCAGGACCAAGCAGAGTGGTCCAGCGATGAGTCGCCGGGGGAGAAGTTCTCATCTGATGAGCCTCGTCTCAAACGCAGACCCAACCTCAAAGCAGGGGTCAGCCACTGTCCACTACTCACACTTACTTTATTACTTATTATACTTACTTATGGGACATTATAGCAAAGGCCAGGGCCAGTATTTATCAAACTTCTAAGAATTATTATGAAGACCCAGCTTAGGAGTAAAAAAAGTTCTTACATACCACCATTCCACACAATAAGCTACTTACCCTCTAAGACTCTTACTCCTAAGTTTAAGAGTAACTCTCAAGTGATCATATGATTAATCACATGTATGAGAGCAGGAATAGCCAATTCAAGATTTTACCTACATCAGCCATATTGTTACATCTTATGTAAAATCTTTACATTTGACTCAGTGATATTATTTTGCAAAAAAACAAACCTAATTTTATTATTTTAAAAAGTTCATTTCATTTGTGTCAAATCCTTAATACTGTATCTCCAGTGGAAATGACCATGTGAAATTAACAATCTAATATTTTTTATTATATATACACATAGAGATGAAATAACAGGAAATAATGATTAAATGGAATTAAAAACAAAACCCAAATGGAGCAGTAACGCTGCTCTTGGTATACATATAGTAGAATGATTTAAGTGAAATGTTTTTAACAGTAACTTTCATGTTTTGTATTTTAGAACAGAGTTAAGTCTCCAGTCTGTGTCCCCAAAGAAGTGAACTTAACTCAATCTGCAGGTAACACCATCATCATATAGTTCATTCAGACGTTATCTTCCACCATGTTAGTCACATTTAGTTAATTCACATTTGTCTCCAACTTTCAGCTCCGTCAGTCAACGGAGGAGACTTTCTGGAAATCCAGGTGCGGAACGTCAACTGCACCTCTCTCCCTAACTCCCCCAGCATCCTGATGTCCCCCACATATCAACCCTTCTCAACTCACCCCCTCTCCTCCTCCCCCTCCCCGTCTCCATCCCCACTCCCCGTCACTGTGGTGGAACAGTCCAACAGGCCAAACATGGTAAGGTTATATATATATATGCATATATATGAGTCTTATCTCACAGGTTATTGCAGAGAAATGGTGCTGTACTGTGTTTGATAAGACATTGTCCTCTTGACGTGACATAGATGAGTTTCCGAGCCTGTATTTAGAACTTCTGCTTTGTTCACTTGTAAAATCTCCAGCTGCGTTACCGTAACGACAGCATGCTGCCTGAGCCACCAGAGAAAGCATCGCTTTACCGCAGAGAGAGAGAGAAGGAACATGACTTCCACCCCCGCAGGTAGTTACAGCCCCATAACAGACTATACATCTATACCGTTTAATAAATGTAGATGTGCCACACTAATTTAATCCTGTTTTTGTGAATCTGGGCTGGTTTGAGGTTAATTTCCTGTTATAAATGGTTTCAAAACAGTCTGATGCTTGGTCTCTTTTAGCCACTCGGACTTCGACAGTGACAACATGGAAACGGAGTTTGGTAAAGTATACATTTACACATTGCCCAAAATCGTACTAATGTATGGAGTCATAGGAGTGCCATAATAAATAATAAATCTGTTAAAGAATAAGAAAATAAATGTGGAAATATAAAGAGGAATAAATAAAAGAATATATAAGTAAATCAATAAATGTAGAAATATAAAGAGAAATAAAATAAAAGAATATTTAAGTAAATAATTAAATAAATGTGGAAATATAATGAGGAATAAATAGGTTAAAGGGACTGTTTGTAACTTTTTAAGCGTATAAATGTACCGGGTCGGGACACATGCGCGCTTGCATATGCGCACTCACTTCACACTGCAGAAGAGTTCGTAGCTCTGAGAATATCTAGTGAATGTACAGTGGACGTTTGTGCAGAAATAACTGCTGCAGCTCCTCCAGACCAACAGAGGTTTCCCGTGTCTTGTGAAGTGACAGGGCTCCGCATCGAGAAACGTTATCACCGGCACCCGGTCGGAGACGGTAACGTTTCTCTTCCTGCACCGAGGCTGAAGCAAGAAGAGAAACGTTACCGTCTCCGACCGGGTGCCGGTGTCTCTCTCCGGCTGCGGTCGGAGGCGATAACGTTTCTCTTCCTGCTTCAGCCTCAAAGCCAACACTAGGATCAGCAGTGATTCATGGAGAGACCTTCGTCTGGTCAGCTAACATTACTGCCAAGCAGGTGAAATATAGAGTGATATTGTGGTTTTAGCTGACGTGTGTCGCCTCACTGTTTTGAGCGATGCTCGTTCATGTCTATGTAGAGCGAGCAAGCGCGAGCCCAACGCTGACTTTCGTTGACTTAACGGCCACAGGTGTTGCTGTTAACAAGCATTTCTGAAAGTTACAAATAGTCCCTTTAATAGAAAATGTGGAAATTTAAAAATTTAAAAAAGAAGAAGTAAATAAATAAATAAATGTAGAAATATAATGAGGAATAAATAAACAAATAAATAAGTAAATACAAAATGGGGAAATTTAAAGAAAAAAATCCAAAACAATATATAAGTGAATAAATAAATAAATGTGGAAATATAATGAGGAATAAATAAAAAATAAATAAGTAAATAAAAAATGGTGAAATATAAAGAGAAAAAAAATAAAAGAATATATAAGTAAATAAATACATGTGGAAATATAATGAGAAATTAATAAAAGAATAAATAAGTAAATATAAATGTGGAAATATTAAGAGAAAAAAATAAAGAATGTAAAAGTGAATCAATAAATAAATAAATAAGGAACTGTAATGAGGAATGAATACAATAATAAATAAGTAAATATAAATGTGGAAATATAAAGAGAAATAGCAAAGAATAATTAGAAGCATTTTCATTTATTTTCACATTTATTTCTGCATATATTTATTTATGTATTTTTAAAATATATATATATATTTATTTCATAGTTTCTGAACTGAATGACCTTATTTATCTTCTGTCTACCGTTTTTTAAAATAATCTCTCTGTCTGTTTCTGTCCGTCCGTCCCTTCCTTAGAGGACGAGCGTGGTCCATCTTCTGTCCACTCATCTTCCTCATCGCATCAGTCAGAAGGGATGGACACTTATGACCTGGAGCAGGTCAACAGTATCTTCAGGAAACTCTCTCTGGAGCGGTACATCACAGACACTCATGCACTCACATACGCAGGAATCATTGAAAGTTATAAGCTCACCTATAAACACCTTCTTCTTCTTCTTCTTCTTCTGTGTGCAGGCCGTTCCGTCCGTCTCTGTCCTCCTTCTCCAGGATCAGCGCTTCCCTGAAGCCGGTGCAGGAGCTGTCGTTGCTAGGCGACAACCTGCTGAATGACATCACCCTGGTCGGCGGCAACGAGAGCGGGATTTTCATCTCAGCCGTCCAGTCGGGCTCCGTTGCTGAGAAGGTGGGGCTTCGAGAGGGCCACC
Organism: Sebastiscus albofasciatus; assembly: GCA_916701655.1. NCBI lineage: Eukaryota > Metazoa > Chordata > Actinopteri > Perciformes > Sebastidae > Sebastiscus > Sebastiscus albofasciatus. Next base: position 16,925 of record CAKAOI010035245.1, on the reverse strand, counting down.
ACCTCCTACTGGTATGTAGTTTACTCGCAGGTCCAGGTTCACACGGGGCTGTAAGAGGAGTAAAAGTTCAGTGACGTAAATCTTTGTCGAGTTAAAACCACTAGCTGTACAAACGGAAGAGAACCAGTAAGACATCTGACCAACGTGCATGGACATTTCCAGAAGAAAGTGTAACAAATCCAGAGGCTAAAACTCTCGAGGGACTAATTTGTTAAAGTGTTATAATTTGACATAAAACTCCAAAAACATGAATGCTTTAATCTGTTATTCATCTGTCCTGTGCTGTGATTGGCTGACCAGCTTGAGGGATGCGTACGTGACGAGAACCAAAGCATTTCATTGGATACCAGCACTCAGGAAGAAGCCCATTGGACGCTGCAGCACTGCTCTGGACCAATCAGGCTGCACTATCGAGCCAACTTTGACTGTAAGTATTTGTAAAGGACTTGTGCATATGTATTTATGTAGTATACATATACTGTGTATGTAAATTCATATGTGTGGATGTGCGCTCTAGCCTACCGTCGCCTTCAGAGGGACCTAGCGGAAGGCCCGTTGGTTTCCGGCGACTCCTTCTACATACGGGTCAACCTCAACATCTCCGGCCAATCAGACAGCTGCTCTCTGAGCGTGCAGTGCGATGAGGTGGTGCATGTGCTGGACACCAGGCACCACGGCCACTGTGAGTGGCTGTGCGCTCGTGTCGACCCCTACAGCAGCTCCGACCTGCCTGACCGCGGCACCATACCCAGCAACTCACGGTATGGAGAAGATCTTTTAAAACTAAACGTAGGGCTGTCAATTCATTATAATATGTAATCGCGATTAATAATGTTTTTATCTGTTAAAAATGTACCTTAAAGGGAGATTTGTCAAGTATTTAATACTCTTATCAACATGGGAGTGAGGAAATATGCTGTTTTATGCAAATTTATGTATATATTTATTGTTGGAAATCAATTGACAACACAAAACAATGACAAATATTGTCCAGAAACCCTCACAGGTACTGCATTTGGCATAAAATATATGCTCAAATCATAACATGGCAAACTACAGCCCAACAGGCAACAACAGCTGTCAGTGTGTGAGTGTGCTGACTTGACTACATACTACATGTGATTATCATAAAGTGGGCATGTCTATAAAGGGAAGACTCGTGGGTACCCATAGAACCAATTTTCATTCACATATCTTGAGGTCAGAGGTCAAAGGACCCCTCTGAAAATGGCCATGACAGTTTTTCCTTGCCAAAATTTAGCGTAAATTTGGAGCGTTATTTAACCTTCTTGTCGACAAGCTAGTATGACATGTTTGGTAGCAATGCATTCCTTCAGTTTTCTAGTTTCATATGATGCCAGTATTTTCACTCTAGCTAAAAACTGCTCTAAAACTGAGCCTGCTACAATCTAAAAATCGATTTTGAGTTAACGTGTTAGCGCCTTAACTTTGACTACCCTAACTAAGAGCCATTCAGAGTGACAGTTGGATAAAACATTTTGTTTTAGGATATGAAGCACATGTTACAAACCAGCGTGGTGTCAAAGACCATTTAAATGCTAATAGAGTAATAGAGCATCTGTTCTGGTTTGCAGCATTCTGAGCATGATGCAAAGGTGATGTAACAGTTGAGCAATCATGCAAAGTTTAGCAGGGGTCTTGAGGGATCAACATCTGCTTTTAGAGTGTAAAGTGTCTCTGATCGCCCCAACGCTGTAGCAAATACCAGCTACACACACACACACACACACACACACACACACACACACACACACACACACACACACTAACAGTCAAACCTCTGCACATTTTCACACTTTGAGTCCCACAACCTGTTGTTCTCACCCACCCAGGCGCACAGGATGTAGCTTGATGGAGGACACTCTTAAATGATAATACGTCGTTTTTACTTCTCCAATTGTGTCAAAATCATGAGTTTAATAATGTTATGTGTGTGTGACTGTAGGGCCCAGCAGCTGCTCCTGGTAAAGATTCAGAAGTTTGTGTGTCGAGGGGGGAGAGAAGAGAATGAGATGAACCGCAATAGGGTAAGAAACTTCCTGAAATTCAAAAATCCCGTACATATATTTGAATATACGCCATTAACATGGCAACACATTCACATTTGACTAAAGCAAAAATGCTTAAGCCCTCAGCTGCATCCGGACGCACATCGTTCTCAGTCACTTGCCTACTTGTCACAATCCCCTTCACTAATTTCTTTTATATCCTATTTAGAAATCGTTTTACTATTTCACAAATTCTGTATTACTCTAAGTCACTCTTTGTTTGATCGTGTGTATGTGTTTGTTTAGAACAATTTACAGCCAGAAGAAGCCAGCCCGTCTCCTGATACTAAAGCCAGCCCACGCATGTCTCGAGCCAGCATCTTCCTCACTCAGATACTGCAGGTAATCAAGTACAAACAAAAGGTCCTGTTGTAGAACAAGACTTTAGTCTTTTCAGTGCAATGGTGCACCTCTTTGAACGCACCGATCCCTCTCTGTAAGGGACTACTTCACTTCCCCCCCCAAAAAATATTAGTTTATAATGAACTGCTTACACCCAAAAGCCTCTAATTACAGAGGACACATTTTGAAACCACATTCTTGTAAAGTGGTAGCCATTACAACTGCAAAATAATATCAAAACATCCATAAAAAAACTTAATAACTCAGGTATTTTGTATGCTCAGTATACCATGCCACTCTCCAACTTAGGTGATGTCCTGAGGATTTATTGATAACATGAAAGTAATCTCACAACCTTGTTTTCCTAAAATGACTGTGCAGCACTAGTGAACAAAGAGCTAGCTCAACTCTGCCTCCATTAATACTTTTCTGTGTCTGTTTTGATTTGTAGTTTGTCAGCCGGGTGGACATCAAGTACAAGCGAATGAACAGCAACGAGCGCGTTCGGATCATCAACTCAGGCAGCCCAACAACACTACCCAGACAAGGTTTTGAAGTGCTGAGACCAGAAGGTGAGTACAAAGTTATGCAGGAGGAAAAAAAACTCCACATGAGCAACCAGAAGAAAAAACATCTGGACAAGGCAACATTTTCTGAAAACAAAAAATATACGCGGGCATATTGCTGAAAATTCTAGTCCTTGACCAAAGAAATTCTTAGTCGACTAACACTCATACGATTTTGTCCACTAATCGATTAGTTGATTTAATCGACAGATCTGTCAAACTGAGTTTCTCCACAAAGAATCACACAAAAGTACCACTTTAAATCTTGTGTTTACCAGAGATGTGCTCACAAGTTTCTTAGAAATAAGTCATTCAGCATGAAAAAAGTATAAAAAAAACAACTAATTGTCTGAAGAATTTTTTGTCGACTAAGACCAAAGAACAATTCCCATTTGAAACATTTGAAATAGTTGAAATGCTAAAACTGTTGTTTATAAAGTGGCAGCTGAAATACAAATGCTGAAAGTAGTTGAATTAGCAGTTCAAATAGAAGTGCTGAAAGTTACAGTTTAAGTGAGAGCACCGAATAAAGTTGAAGTGTAAAATCACATGTGAAAGTTGAGTGAAGTTCAAGATTCAGTTGAAGGTCAAGGACTGTAAAGAGCTGCAATGTCAGTCAAAGCATAGATGATGAATAGAGCTGGAAGTGTCAATTGACGTGCAAGTCTGGTGTGAACCGAAAGACCATATCAGTGGAAGTTTCCGCTGAAGTGTGAGCATTGGAAGCAATTGTGGAAGCTTTTTTTGTTTATTTTTGTTTTTCAAAACCTGAGAGTGTGTGAAGCGGCAGTTGAAGTATAAGCACTGAAAGAAGTTGAAATGTCATTTGAAGAATTAGATGAAAGCAGTCTAAATGTCAGCTGATGTGTGAAAGTGGTGAAAGCAGTCGAATTGTCATTGATGTCCAAGTGGAAAATGTTGAAACTTCATTTGAAGTGGAAGCGCTGAAGTGTGTGCACAGTTTAAAATATATGAATATAAAATAACCTAGACCTCAAGGCTACCTTGTCTTTCTGCCGAAAAGTGTGTCATTACGTGTGTGTGTGCTGTCCTGGTTGTAAACAGATGCTGCTGACCCAGACAGTGAGCTGAGCAGGAGTTTGAACCTGATTCCCTACAGTACTGTCACCCCCCAGCGGACCCAGAGGAGAAGACCGGTCCTATTCACCCCCATTGCTCTCGCCAAAACCATTATCCAGAAAATACTCAACATGGGGGCAGCCATGGAGTTTGACATCTGCAAACCAGGTCAGTGCATGATGGGAATAAACATGCCATCTTAATATCTTCACAAGGAGTATTTCCTTCTCATTGGAATATTCCCAGTGTTCACCTATTGTGAATCAAAGATGGAGGAGATAGTGGATAACAAGTAATAAAGGGGGAAGAAGGAAGCTACTATTGGGATTCAGGTCAGGTATTGTCCTGCACTGTGGTGTAAATGTTAAGGCGTGTAACCAGAGATACGGCGGGGGCAGGAAAGGAAGATGGCCAAGTTGATAATGGATGGTGGATGATGGAAGGATGATGATGCTGATGACGACACAGAGGAGTTTAAATCTCTATAGAGTGCTGCAGGATTGCGTCTTAAAAGGGACTGTTTGTAACTTCTTACACGTATAAATAACACAAACTACACGGAAGCACGAAAACCGCAAAGTTATATCTAGTGAAGCCCGTCTTGCAAAACAGTGTTGGCCATGGTCAGAGGATGCGGGGGAGACCGTAGCTTTGGTCTCCAGGGCCGGAGTCTCTGTTCCTCTGCCTGCCTGCCTTCACTCAGCTCGCTCCACCTCACGTGCATACACTACACATTGCAGAAGAGTTAGTTTAGCTCTGAGAATATCTAGTGAATGTACAGTGGACGTTTGTGCAGAAATAACTGCTACAGCTCCTCCAGACCAACAGAGGTTTTCTGTGTCTTGTGAAGTGACGGGGCTCCGTAGCGAGAAATGTTATCGTCTCCGACTGGGTACCAGATGCTGAAGCAGGAAAAGCCAACACTAGGATCAGCATTGATTCATGGAGAGACCTTCGTCTGGACAGCTAACATTACTGCCAAGCAGCTGAAATATAGAGTGATATTGTGGTTTTAGCTGACGTGTGTCGCCTCACTGTTTTGACGGATGCTCGCTCACATTCACTTAGCGCGTGCACACGGGCGAGTGCGAGCAACAGGATACTGACTTTCGTTGACTTAACGGGCACAGGTGTAGCTGGTACAACCAATTTCTGATTCTTACAAACAGTCCCTTTAAAACCTAGAAATGAGTTAGCATTTTAGCACTTCTGGTTCTCTCGTCTCAAAGTCAATGTTTTTTTTTTAAATGGGTTTTAGATAGATCAGTGAATATCCCTCTCTATAAAAGTGGTGTTCATTTGTGAAGATTATCTTATGGAACAAAACGTGTATGTATCATAAATGTTTGTTTGCCACAGAGATTATTTTCTGCAATAATCAAGAATCCAATGGAAAAATCTCATTGGCTTTTTTGTCGAGGGAACCAGGGCAATGCTGACTTTCCTGTTGACCTACAAAAATACGTCATCCTTGCAGCGCTCTATTTAGGGATACAGAGAATTAACACCCCAGTCCCATGACAAACCAAATGCTCCCAGTACAATGGGGTCAGACACAGAGTCAAACATCTGGCAGGCCAAGAGACTGTGTGATATCTTGGTTACGTAGGAGACTCCCCAGGGCCAAAACCTCAAAAGTTTCTGTTCCTTCTGTATTAAACTAAGTTTCCGAACATTTTTTTTTTCAAATGTATACATATTTTTTCTTTCTATACTATTGTATTTTACTCTATTATACTCTATTGTTTAGACACCCTGTCCAAAGATGAGTTTCATCTGAAACAGAACGTGGAGCCCTTCATTCACTACAAAGAGAAACACACCACATTTGAATGCATCACCCGAGAAAACATAGAGGCTGTCGCTTCTAAGGTAAGCTAATATTGAATAGTGTGTGTGTGTGTGTGTGTGTGTGTGTGTGTGTACGCACCTGCATTTATGTGCCTGTTCTTTTGAAAAATTTCCCTCATAATTAGAAGGGTCTTACATCTGTACGGTAAATATGGAGCTGGAGCCAGCAGCCGGTTATCTTAGCTTAGTATAAAGACTGGAAACTGGGGGAAACAGCTAGCCTGGTTCTGTCGAGAGATTTTTTTTTTTTTATTTATAATTTTTAATGCAGAACAAAAGACTGGGGGGTCATTGTGACAGTTCTCCATGCTAATAGTTTGGTTTACGTTGTTTCCAGTTCATTTAAATAATCCGCTTGGCTGCTATAAGGCCATAGCTATAGTACAGTGCACAATTCTGGTTGTTTAATGGCCGTTTTCACACCTAGTATACAAGTTACCGGACAAGGTTTGATATCTACATGAAAAAAACATGACAGGTTTTCAGTAATCTCTTACCGAAACTGCTTAACAAGAGGAAAGAGTGTAATATAGGCCTTATGTATTGTCTTACCAAAGATAGGTTTTTATTAGTAAGCTTTAGAGATGCTTGTAGTAGGTGGATTTTGTTACCGCTGGACAGAGCCAGGCTAGCTTTTTCCCTCAGTTCCCTCAGTCTTTGTGCTAAGCTAAGCCAACCGGCTTTTGGTTTTTGCTTCATATTCACTGTACAGATGTGAGAGTGGTCACAATCTACTCATATAAGTCTCTGTAAGAAAGCTGATAGGTGTAGTTTCCAAAATGTTGAAGTAATCCTTTTTTTGAATTTAGAATTTGGTGGTCAAAGGTCAAAGGTCATTGTGACCTCAGAAAACACGTTTCTGGCCATAGCTTGAGAATTCATATGCTAATTATGATAATTTCACACACGTCTATCGGGATAAAATGATGAAGTGATGACATTTCGGACAGACATGGTTGTAAACTAAAAGGAATACCATTTTAGATCTGATGTCATTCAATGTTCCAATATATTTTATACAAAAAACATTATATGCATCGTAAATTACAGTGTTGGAATTACACCGTAGCTTCCGGGGAGCCCTATTTTTTGGAGCAGAGAGGGTACTGTACACAGTACTGTACTGTACTTTGTTATTGTCATCAATAGTGGTTGTTTGCGTCAAAACACACAATTCAAATGATTATGATTATTTAAATATTTGCTTTGATTAAAAAAATCTTGGCAAGCTGCTTAGAGCTAGTCTTAGGACGTTAAACAGGTCATAATTCTCTCTCTAAAAAAATTCTCTCTCGCCAAAAACCTAATTTTACGAGGTTACATTTGAACACATCATGATAACGTTGTAATTTACCTTCGACCAATAGTCATTTTTCCTGAGCAGAGTTTGAATGCCTCATAATAATAACTCAATGGCACCTCAGTTAACGTTAGTAGCTCCATTATTTAGCCAAGCAGGACTGTGCTGCCCACCTGCAGGAAACGTTACTAACTCTCCTCCTGCTGATTTCAACACAGGTTTGTTGTTCACAGCGCTGCTTTTTTTCTCTCCGCCGTGTCTCCGGTCCCAAACAAACTGAAACATAATACAACGTATGTATGCATCATTGTGTTGCGTAACTGTGGGAAAGCATCAATTCAGAGGAATTCGATTAGTCACAGAAGCATGAGATACCAAGGAATTGGACAAGTAAGAACCCATTCTTAACGGGAACTGCCAAAGTCACGGATGGCCTGAGGATTTTATCCGCCACTGCCAACAATTGCTAATTTCAATTGGTGCTAATTTCAGACCCTGCATACATCCATGAAGCAGTAATTCTAGTTCTAGTTTCTAGTTTGTTGTTGTTGAATTCATAAATTCATGCATGATTTCAATTATTTTCCATCTTTGGCCATCAGAGGCCAAATACCACAATGTCCTTTTAAATCTGATCAATCAGGCAAAATGCCTTCTGAAAAAGTTTTTCATGGTTATGTGAGGTGTTGTGTGCTTATCTGTGCGTTCAATCATGTACGCAAGTGTCATTACTACACAATATAGATGTGCGTTTATTTGTGAAATCCGATTGTTTCAACCCGTCACCAGGGCAAACACTGCCTGTTGGAAGCTGAGCTGAGCTGTGTCAAAGACCTTCTGCGGAGAGAAATCTACCCCATCATCATCTACGTCAAGATCTGTGAGAAGAATGTCAAGAAGTTACGGTAGGCCCGTCAAACCTCCCTCATTTTCACACGTTTACCCACAGCTGCGAACCACAACCCCTCTTTCCAAACGCCAATACGTCAATCCTTGCATGACGTTTTGAGTCCAAGCGGGAGGTGAGATTGAACCAGCTAAAGGAAAAACCTGCTGTTTGACTCTCTTAAACTGAGTATGTACTATATTTGAGGTTTACTGCAGCCTGCAGACAATAGTTGTGAACTTGTAACGGCTGAACAAGAGCTTTTTCCTGTCCGCAAAGGTGGGAATTGGGAAGCTTACTCAAAATACAATATTTCCTGTGGCGTTTCAGTCTAGTGTGTTGATGATAATGTCATATAAATGTGGACTGTGCCTTTAAATAGACAAACAGTCTATGAACCCATTATTGTCAGCCTCTCTGAGGATTACAACAAAGTACACAAACCACTGTTGCAAAGTGTCTACAGGATTTCATCAGAGATAATGGGCTCTGAACATTACCACACTCACCGCCGCAGCGCTGCTTCCTTCCTGTTTCCTGTCCACACAGGAAGTTGCCTCTGCGTGTGGAGTCGGAGGAGGAGTTTGTGAAGTCGTGTCGGGCAAAATTGAAGGAGCTGGAGGGCATTCCCTGCCTCTATGCCAGCGTGGAGCCCGAGGCCTGGGCGGGAACGGACGACCTCATCAGGGTCGTCAAAGACCGGATCCTGGAGGAGCAGAAGAAGACGGTCTGGGTGGAGCAGGACCTCCTGTAGACACACGCACAGATACACCCAATGGTCTGTACAGGGAAATAGACGCGTGTACTGTAGCTGAGCACCGTAAAACACCCTTGTACATTCTTCTTTTATGCATATTTATACCAAGAGTCAAAAATGCACATGTGGACACTCGCACTGCTATAACATAAATGCATTATATATTTTGTAAATGTTTGCCTTTACTATGATTTAGAGAAATAAACAGATGGAAAACTTTAAAAATTGCCTTTTTTTTACTTTAAACTTAAGCCTTTAAAGGGACTTCTGTGAGCGGCACTTTCAAGTTCAGTCTGATCAGACTTAACTTTGATTATACCGCCCTCTGGTGGTGAATGTCAGCCTTTCACACTAAAGAGATCAAGTCAAATCAAATTAAATCACATCAACCTTTTATTTATTTATATAGGACGTTTTTGGAGCAAATTTGTTATGCAGTGCTTCTCCTAAAGATGTTGCAGAAATAGAAATGTTACATAAACCGATAAATCATTGCTGTTTGAACAGAATAAAGTAGACTAGAACTGAACGCTTGATGTTTTAGAGAACACATTACAAGTGTGCAACACATCAGGCAACAAGAAACCGTGACTGTCAGCTTTACACGATCACAAGGGTTTTAAAGGTTCATAAAAGCAAATGCATTAGTGATGTAAGCCAGTGGTTCTGAAGCTTTTTTTTATTAGTGACCTCTTAATATGAAGCAATATCTCCTTGTGACACCTCGGCACCAGTTGAATTTCTTTAAGTTGTAAGCAGTTCTATCAAAAAGGGGTTTTCTCTTCTCAGATTTCATTTTTTAGAGGCCTTAAAGAGGAAAAACTATGCAGCATTTCACAAGAAAGAGTAAAAGATTGGAAAAAAGTCTGATTAACAAACATGGTTTTGCGCATCAGAAATCATGTTCTTTATAACTTAACATGAACTTAGTTTTCAGCTTTTGGGTGGTGTAATTGTGTGTTTTAAGAGGTCTGGTACTCAGTTTTGGAAGTGGTAGCAGGTTGCAATTACGTGATTTGAGTTTTTGGCGCTGCTCCTTTGTTTTTATAATATCAAGAATTGTGTATCGAAGCCCTCGTCTACTCTACTCTTTGCACTACTGCCGTTCATTGCCAACAATGTATTACATACAAATATGCACTATTTAAAGTTTTAAAGGTGCAGTGTGTTGGATCTGGCGGCATCTAGTGGTGAGGTTGCAGATTACAACCATCTGAAACTTCTCACGAGTGCTAAGCGTGAAGGAGAACTACTTTATCTGATGCAAAAAACGTGAAAACGTGAATGCCCCTCTCTAGAGCCAGTGTTTGGTTTGTCCGTTCTGGGCTACTGTAGAAACATGGCGGCCGGCTCCGTGAAGAGGACCGACTGTAAATTGCTACTTACACATTAATGATAATAACCCATTAATATAGTCATATCATAATGTAGCCTAATAGGATATAATAACACTGGGGTCATGTTTCTGCAGTGAGCATGTTTACTTAAGATCGACTAATTTGCTAGGCTTATTATATTTACTAATTACACTTTTTATATAAATGGCTCATTCTAAGGCAACAAAAACACAATTATTCTTAGTTTCAGGTGATTATACACAAGAAAACCCATTATACTCCATTTCTGCCAATGATGTTACACACTGTTCCTTTAAATGAGTTAACCATCACCAAAATATCCTCCCAACTCACCGCTTTTAAAACTAGACTGAACTAGCTGAATAACTCTGCTGAGTAAAACCTTGAAACTCCTTCAAATCTGAAACATGGACTCATGAAAATTATGATTTCTGGGTTTATTCAGTAATATTATCCATAACTCTCTAAACCTCACTTTGTTGATTTCTACAGCAGACGGTCCAAATTTGGCAAAAATGGGCAGGCCAGAGGGGGATTTAGAGTAACCCGTTTCATAAGGCTGCTAGATAATCTCCTCATCTGCGAGGAAAGACATGCATACAGCAATATTCCCAAAAATGCTCAAATCATCCACAAACCCAAACCACTCTATCAGCCTCATTTTAGTGAATACCACTGCACTTTTGCTCCATGGAGTGAAATATAAAAACTAATATTTATACTTCTTCCGCTATACTTTCACTGTTTTATGGTGAAATGTAATAAAATATATGTCATGATAATGTAACATGATGCATGATATATCTTTCAGTGCTTAGAAATGATGCTATATAGAAATAGTCTGGATTTCACCTTCTTCTTTTCCATCTCTTGAGATTTTCTTGCGTGTGTGTGTGTGTGTGTGTGTGTGTGTGTGTGTGTGTGTGTGTGTGTTTAAAGTAGAATGACTGCCAGGGTACAAAGTTATATTAAGCAAATTCATAAGAACACAGCGCTGCGAGTGAAATCAGGAGAGAGTGGGGGTGAAATGTGTGACGCTGATTGAAAGCAGATGATGGTGTGTGTGCGCGCGCGCGCGCGTGTGTGTGTGTGTGTGTGTGTTGCACAGTGAGTGAATCAGCTGCTCTGTAGGGGCTCCTTGCTATGTTTGATGTCACAGGATGAAAAGAGTTCACAAATAACAGGATTTTAACCGCATCAGCCCTGAGGCAACAGAAATAGACACAGTTATCCCCTCAGCCACATTTCCCTTATTATCATCCCTTTGCTCTAATGTTTTTTGAGTGAAGATGACATTTTGCTTTTTGCAGGTACAGCAGGTTATTTTCAGCTCCAGCAGTGGGAGGAGGAGGAGGAGGAGGAGGGGGAGACTGTCTACATAAATCATCCCTGTGTGGAGAGAGAGACATGTTGTGCTGGAGCTGGAGCTGACCCAGAAAAGTGAATTTTTCCCCTCATGAGCTCACTCTGCTCTACTGAAAAAAACAAAACTCCCAACTACACAAACTCTCGCGATACTTGGTGTCATACTCTCGCTCCATCTTTTCCTCCAGGACTCGCATCATCACAGGCTCAGCTGACGCGGCGCTGGGAGCTGGCGGCCACAGAATAGAGGTGAGAAAAGGTGTTTTGTTATACTTCTTCTTATTATTATTAACAAAAAATCTTCAAAGTTCACACGTCAACCTCTCAGTAGCAACGAGGTGTTTTCTGCATGCACCTTTGCTCCAGAGCTGTGCACTACTTTGACACCCAGACACACCGCTATTATAGAGGCACGCTGACAGTGTTGAGGAGAAAACCGACCACAGGCTGGACGGAAACTCGTTGTTTTCTTTCCGCTACTCTGCATTATCTCCACGTAATAACCCGCTCCACGGTGAACCGGGAACGCATGTACCGGAGAGGCTCCCGGTGAGAGGAACAGCCCGTTCCCGCTGCGCTGCCACCCCGTCAAAGGGCTACATTGTGTCCGCTCTCCGCTCTCTGCTCTCTGGCATCCGCTGCTGGCTGCTGCGGACAGGACGGTGTGATTTACAGGCTGCTTTGTGGGGCTTTATCTGTCCGTTTCAGTTATTACGAGTCAACTAACCACTAATAAATGATAATTAACAGCCTGATGAGCGACTTTACATCACATTGAGACTTGTTGATGTTAGTGTACATCTTAAAAAATATTAATGTCAACACAAAAAGGATGTTTCTCATTTATATAATCCAAAATATTGATTAAATACTTCACCCTATTTTATCCATGGCTACAGTAGACAGTAGGCATTGGCAAGAATCTGGCGATACGATATGTATCATGATACAGGGGTAACGATTCAATATACTGTGATACTGTAAGCAAGGCGATATATTGTGATATTTTAAATTACATTTTGGGAACACTGTCATATTATAAAGAATGCACCAGAAATAAACAATTTTAGAATAGAACAAATTTATACTGCATGTAGAAAAACTGCATGGTTTTTACCCCAAACTGACAAACGATTAATCGCATGATTGTCCATAGTTAATCGCGATTAATCACATTTTTTTTTATCTGTTCCAAATGTACCTTAAAGGGAGATTTGTCAAGTATTTAATACTCCCATCAACATGGGAGTGGACAAATGCTTGCTTTATGCAAATGTATGTATATATGTATTATTAGAAATCAATTAACAACACAAAACAATGACAAATATTGTCCAGAAACCCTCACAGGTACTGCATTTAGCTTAAAATAATATGCTCAAATCATAACATGGCAAACTGCAGCCCAACAGGCAACAACAGCTGTCAGTGTGTCAGTGTGCTGACTTGACTATGACTTGCCCCAAACTGCATGTGATTATCATAAAGTGGGCATGTCTGTAAAGGGGAGACTCGTGGGTACCCATAGAACCCATTTACATTCACATATCTTGAGGTCAGAGGTCAAGGGACCCCTGTCAAAATCGCCAGGCCAGTTTTTTCCTCGCTAAAAAATTTAGTGTAATTTTGGTGCGTTATTTAGCCTCCTTCACGACAAGCTGGTATGACATGGTTGGTATGTTGGTATGATGCCAGTAACTTCACTCTAAATTTAAAACTGAACCCACTACAACTTCTGAAAGATCGAATAGTGGCCGGCCCCGACAGCGGACCTTCAGATTTTTAAGTGGTTAATTAAAAATCGATAGTGTTTTGGAGAATCGATACAGTATCGAGCATCATAATATTGCGATACTCATGTGTATCGATATTTTCTTACACCCCTAGCAGACAGTAGTGATGAAGTATTCAGCTACATTACTTCAGTAACAATTACCACACCGCAAGTTCAGATATTGGCATCGATATCGGGAAGGAAAACATGGTATCGGAACATCTCTATTTCTGTTGATCATTAATCGATTAGTCAATTGCAGTTCTGATTATGATACATTATTTATCAATAACGCATTAATGTGTAAGTAGCATTTCACTGCTATAGTTGGTTGAGGTGTAGCTAGTTTTCATATACTGTTGTTGGTTATTTTAATTTATAACAATGCATCGCAGTTTTTAAAATCATCATGTGTCTTGTACATAAAATCTAAATTTGTAAGTGTTAGCGTTTAATTGTAGTGGAGTTCAAGTATAAGCTGAAGTAGGGCTGGTTGATAATTAAATATGATAATATATAATCTTTCAATGGAATAGTATCGTGATGAAATCATATATCATGATACACATATACGTCGTCTAAATTGATAATGACAAGCAGATACTACCTCAGATTTCTCAGAAAACCGGATCAAACTGATCAAACCTGATTACTCTGTATTTGTGTGCGTGTATGTAAACACAATGTATATCTGGAAATATTTATTTTTTTCTCCATTATTTCACTTGAAACTGTTATGTTACATTTTGCACTTAAGTTTTAATTAAATAAGAAAATACTCAGTACTTTCTCATGAGTATACACAATTAGGCTTTATGTGGTTATTTCATCATATGGACTCTTTAATTATTGATTTACTAGAAAACATGCTAGATCATGATATATATCGTTAGATATGAAATGACCTACAGCATATTGTGATAGAAGATTTTGGCCATATCGCCAGAGCCCTAAACTGAAGTAGAAACACTCTAAATTGTAGGCTGCTATTACATAGCACTTTCTGCTTTTCTTACTCTTATTTGAGTAAATTCACTTTTCACGCTCCACCGCTGACAGAACATTTTAATATGTTCTTCCCCTGATATGCCTGACTTGATGTAGATTATGGGACAGCAGTTAATTCGTTGGTGTGCAGAGACGAAGAGGAGGAGTATAGTCGGCAGCCTCTGGAGAGGGGAATGATGACTTTCCATGTCAATGGTCGCCTCTCAGCTTCAGGAAAGAAGAAATAATATGAGGACTGTTGCACCAGAGCTCCAAATTTAGAAGAGAGAAAAAGTGACGATCTGTGACTTTCAAACCGCGCGGGAAGATAGACTGGAGATAAAGTGGAATTAAGAAAACATGAATTGTGATTGAGATAAGCCACAGGTGGAGCAGACACAGACCATCTTTCTGCAGCTCTCCGTAAAGTAACATTGGCTATTTTGTGCATTTCATGAGCACAGTGAGCTTCAGTGTGTTTTCCAACATGCAGAAAGGATCTTCTTGGTTAGTGGTGTGTGTAAAATATTTGCTACTGGCCCTCTTTCAAAAGGTTGCTAACATAGAGGCTTTTATTACTTCAGGGGGTGCTCAGTATTAAAGTGTGCTGATGCTGTACCATAATCCATAGGACGCCTGCTATGGGTACAGCGGGATGCTTGTGCAATGCAAAAGTTATTACTTTATGGTATGCAGAGAGCCCCGCTGGCATGCACTCATTTGACAACCACTCGCGATTTTACTGCTGGGAGTGGGAGTAGAGTCAACTCAGAGAGGTGAAGGAGAAGTTCAGTTCAAAAAAAGTTGAAGCCAATAAACTGTCAGACGTGCTCAAGCTCTTTTTAGAAGAACTGAATTTTTATATTTGCCCCGATAATCTGCATGCTTTTGTAAGTGTAACTCTACCTCAGATGCTTGACGAGGAGGAATTCAAAAACGCAAGGAATTCAGCAACACTTGTGAACACTTAAATGATCTGAAAAGGTCGACAGCCTCAGTCTATTATTATACTTTACATGTAACTTGGTTTGTCATTAAAGTGTCTTTGTTCTCTCTCGCTGCGTTTCTCTGTGGCAGTGATTCGTCTCGTTCAAACGTGCTTACAAAATTACAAAAAACAAATCCAATTTAGATGAAATAACGTCGGTTTTTGGCGTCGATATGCCGGCCAGTGATGTGACAAGCACATAATCTGATTTAAGAAACTGAGTTTGTTATTTAACTCTAAGAAAGATGGAATATATAACAGTGTTTTTTCTCTCTCTGTGTGCAGGGTGCTGCAGGCATGGAGCAGAGGTGAGAGTTTATCCATGGATGGCCAGCTAGTTACACTCCTGCAGTGCAGCAGCAGCATGATAAGCCCACCACAGACTCTGCTATAGCTGCCATCTATCTATCTATCGCCATGGTGAGAGAGAGCTCCTGGACCTTGACTCTGTTGCCATGGTGACCCTGTAGCAAGAACCCCTATGACTCCAATCTGTTGCCCCGGTGATCACATAAAAAGACCCAGGTAACTATTTCAATCTGCTGCCATGGTGACGGTGTAGAGACACCCTGTAAAGTCATAGTCAGTTGCTATGGTGATCTTGTAGCAAGCAGCGACACTCACTATGGGAACGTCCAGGATGTTCCGCATCTTCGTCGTCCTAGGCTCGGCCTTCATGATCCTCCTGATCATCATTTACTGGGACGACGTCGGAGCCTCACATCTGTATCTGCACACCCCCGTCTCCCCGGGACCCAAGATCCCACATCCCCCGCCTCATCAGCGAGCTCAGACCTCCCGGACGCCGTCCTTCCTGTCCGACATCGATGCCTTCGTCAACCAGTTCTTAGAGCCGGGAACCGGCGAGCCCACAGACCCCGTCCCCGCCGACACAAGTAACCAATCAGAGAAGGCAGAGGAACGGTATATACCGCGGCGGGAGTGGAAGATTCACCTGACTCCAGTGGCGGCCGAGCTCCGCGAGAGACAGGTTAATATCTGAAATTATTATTATCAATGCCTTTAATAATAGTAGTAGTATATAATTTAATTGTTATAGTGGGCTGGGTTTATTGAATGCATACTCCTTTTTCCACATAGCAGGAAAAGCACAGTTATGAATAATACAATTCATAAATAATATTTAAGTGTGCAAGTGAGCGAGCTGCACGCCGACTCACTAGAGTACTTAAATAGAACAGAGCCGTCGTTAATTTCTCTTTTGCTTTTCCTGCTACAGAAGTCAAAATGTCGGCCATGAAAAAAGAGCCGTGAGAGGACGTAGTGCTCATATTCAGAGCAATCTGATTGGCTGATAGCAGCAGCTCCTCTCATTCCAATAATAATGAACCTAACATTTATTAAAGGGAGCTAATCAAGACCAAAATGAATTGGAGCAAGTTTATAAATGAAGCTATGTAATATTGATGGAGTTATGAAAAACTTATTTGAAACTAAACTGAACTCCTCAACTAAAATTGGATTTCAACATTCTTATATTATTGTATGTACAGGGCTGGGTATCTTTCTTTGTATGTTATATTATGTATATATGTATATATATATATATATATATATATATATATATATATATATATATAT
>CAKAOI010035239.1:0-12110 GCA_916701655.1 Sebastiscus albofasciatus | reverse complement strand
AGCAGCCAATCATTGTTCACCAACAAACTTTATTTAAATTGTAGTCCAGATTATTCAAAACATTAAAATCAATGTTTAATTACATGAAATGTTAACAATTTATACAATATATGTAATCATCCAAAAATATATGTACAATTCTCTATTTGATGCAACAACCAGTTCAGGTGACATTTTCCAAACATAAGAAAGCCGGAGGAGCAGCAGCCCGCATGGACAAAACCAAATATAGACTTTTCTTGATGAATTTTATTTAGAAGAGATATTTTTAGACATGTTTTTACTGTTGATATACTCGTTTCTAGTTCACTTTAACACGACTCGTTCTCAATGAGAACTCTTAACGCAGTGAGCAACAAACAGGACAGGATGGGATGACCAGGTCGGTGGGTGGTTGAGGCGTGGCCCTGCTCCCAAACCAGAGGCCCAGTTCCAATCTGGACCCTACACCCTCCGGATCTCCGTCTGTGGTCACACTCACAGCTAAATGAAGCACCTTCTTTAAGGTGGAGGATATAAATGCAGTGGCAAGCTTTGGGACTAACTTCCCTCTCTAAAGCAAGAAAATAAAAAAATATATCAGAATCAGAAATCCTTTATTGATCCCCGGGGCGAGATTGAGTTATGTTTTGCTCCCATTCTAGATACATACAGTATATAGTATAACAAGAGGGCAAATAATGATGAACAATAGGGTCTATCATTAGGTGTGTAAAAATGCAAGAATAGTATATATAAATATGAATGTTAGTTTAAATGTATGTATAAATAAATGCAGTGTTAATACCAGAGTAAACCAGATTATTGAATTAATGCACTAATTATTGAACTGTTAAGTCTGTATTACACAGTTGAAGATATAATAATTGATGGGGTTAAAAATAATAAATATATGTTGCATATATATATATATATATATATATATATATACACAGTATATATATACATATTAGGGATCGACTGATATGTTTTTTTAGGACCAATACCGATTATTAGTAATCAAGGAGACCGATAACCGATATTTTTAACCGATATACATGTGCAGTAAAAATTTAAATCTCGGTGTCAAAAATGGGAATAACACAAAACTTCATTGAAATGCATTAAAGTATATGTTTAATTAAAAGAGAACTTTTCAACAATATTTCAACACGCGCTACCTGAATGTGAGCGAGCATCCGTCAAAACAGTGAGGCAACACACGTCAGCTAAAACCACAATATCACTCTATATTTCACCTGCTTGGCAGTAATGTTAGCTGACCAGATGAAGGTCTCTCCATGAATCAATGCTGATCCTAGTGTTGGCTTTTCCTGTTTCAGCCTCCCGACCGTGGCCGGAGGAAACAGGGGAGACACCGGCACCTGGTCAGAGACGATAACGTAACTTGCTGGGGAGCCCCGTCACTTCACAAGACACGGGAAACCTCTGTTGGTCTAGAGGAGCTGCAGCATTTATTTCTGCACAAACATCCACTGTACATTCACTAGATATTCTCAGAGCTACTAACTCTTCTGCAGTGTGGAGTGAGCGCGCATGCACGTGAGGTGGAGCAAGCTGTGAGTGAAGGCAGGCAGGCAGAGGAGCAGAGTACAGCAGAGACTCCGGACCTGGAGACCAAAGCTACGGTCTCTCCCGCGTCCTCCGACCGCGGCCAACACTGTTTAGCAGACGGACTTCACTAGA
This sequence comes from Sebastiscus albofasciatus, assembly GCA_916701655.1. Classification (NCBI taxonomy): domain Eukaryota; kingdom Metazoa; phylum Chordata; class Actinopteri; order Perciformes; family Sebastidae; genus Sebastiscus; species Sebastiscus albofasciatus. Next base: position 10,424 of record CAKAOI010035239.1, on the reverse strand, counting down.
TATAACTTTGCGGTTTTGGTGCTTCCGTGTAGTTTGTGTTGGAGTCTGAGTCTGAACAGCGAAGCCACACGCGAGCGCGCATGGGACACTGACCCGGATTGTTTTATACGTGTAAGAAGTTACAAACAGTCCCTTTAAATGTATAGATTGGTGTTGACATTACTGTTACGCAGTACTACTCTTCCCAAATCCTAAAATATGTACTTGTTTTTCTGTTATTGGAATTCAGTTCATCTGGAGAGTAATGACTTTTTATTTTTACAAACATGCATACATGCATAGCCCATATATCATATAAACATAAAATATTTCCTTATTTGGTGTAATAACAATGCTTTATGTTAATATCTTGTCACCATCATTAAATGTGCAAGCAGTTTGTGGCAAAGGGAAGGGTTACCATTTTAATACTTTTCTACATATTGATTTTTAATAAAATCAGAAGAAATTTTTAAAAGGGAATACAGGGTGAAAACGGTATTATTTTTGCACAAAGCCGTGGGGTCAATGAGGAATTTAACATCAACAAGAATATGAATTTGAATTACAAAATAATAATAACATAATGAGAAAATAATGATAATTAAAAAATAGAATTGGGATAAATAATAAAATTAATATAATATTATAATAAGAAAAAAAACTATGTTAGAATTTAAAGAGTTCCTCGTAGAGTCCTATCCCCACAGGACAGTTTTGTTACTTTTAGATATTCTTTATTCATATGAAATAAGTGACAAAGTTGATTTACAAATCTGTGTTTTTTATGTTGTAAATCTCACACTCTCTTAACCCTGATGCTGATCGCTCTTTAACAGCTAGCGGGGGACTTAAAGGGGACATATCATGCTCATTTCAGGTTCATACTTGTATTTTGGGGTTCTACTAGAACATGTTCACATGCTTTAACACACTGTCTGTCTGAATATACCTGTATTCACCCTCTGTCTGAAACGCTCCGTTTTAGCGCCTGTCTCTTTAATACCCCTTCCTGAAAAAGCCCAGTCTGCTCTGATTGGCTTGTGAGAAAAAATATGGTGCACCTTTGCAAAGGTAGATCTCAAGCTGTGGCCGGTATATTCTAATGAGCCGGCATGTGACATAGGAAGGGGAGCCAAATCTGAATGGCTTGTTGAATCACATGTTTTCTGATCTAGGCAGCCCACAAATAAACTGACTGGGTTGTCTTATTTCACAGTTTGTGGGTTGGTACTCCAGATACTCAAATGTACGAGCATAAGCACTGAAAAAGTGAGTTTTCATAAAATGTCCCCTTTAATATTGCTGTACTACCTTGATATCTCGTGACTTTTTCTCATTTTATGGGAATTGGTTATACAATAGATATAGTAGTAGCTATAGTAGGAGCCTACATATTTTTAGAATATTTTTCATGTTTTTTTAGTTAATTTTTCTATTTGTTTCTTCACTTTTGCAATATTTAACAATGCAAACTCCTTGTATGTGGAAACCTATTTGGCAATAAACCTGATTCTATATGTCTGGGTTCTCAGTGACCCTTGCATGGTTAAATATATAGATTGGTGTTAACAGTATTGTTACGCAGTAGTACTACCCCTCCCAAATCCTAAACTAACTACATGTTTTTCTGTTATTAGAGCTCAGTGGAGACTAATTACTTTTTTCTACGAACACAATGAACATATATTTGTTCATGCATACTCCATATATACTGTAAACATGAAATATTTTCTTATTTGATGTAATAACAATGCTTTATGTTCATATTTTGTCACCATCATGAAATGTGCAAGCAGTTTGTGGCAAAGGGAGGGGTTATAACTTTAATATTTTTTTACATATTTATTTTTAATACGATCAGAAGAAATTTTTAAAAAGAAATACAGGGATTTTTTCATTATTATTTTTACATAAAGCAGTGGGGTTAATGCGAAACAGCAAAATGTTCTTCCATAATACATACAAAATGGAATTGTGAGAGAATTTAACTTAGATTGATCAAGACCAGCCGCAAAACAAAAAGTGTGCATTCATTACTGTTATGAAAAAATCATAACTTTGTCCTTTTTGCTTCTATTATTAAACAGCAGTTTATTAATATTGTTAAAATTACTGTTCTCATTACTTATTTATTTATATGAACTTGAATATCTAGCTGCTAAAGGATGTATTTTTGTTGATACTGTTCAATCTTTAAATAATCAAGCCGTGTCTTTGCTCTTTGCTGCCATCTAATTTAAAAATGGTGTCAAATAGGAAGTCTTTTCAAGCATTTACTGATATTTTTCAGTTAATAGCTCTTTCTTTTTCTCCTCTTGTTGTTGTGGGTTGGTAGCGTCCATCAATACCTCACTAAAAACATAGCTCTTTATGTGCTTGCTATCACTGTGATCCATACTTTGTCTTTTTCCAATGTAAATCTACTACATACTTAAAACGTGTTTAGAAAGTTGCCTGAAATTAAGATACAATGTTGTGTTCAAGAAACAGTGAAAATAGGCTAAGTTCACGCTGCACATCACCCTCAACATCCACATAAAAGGTGGTGAATTTTCCCTCTAAGTTTCTGGTAGATCACTATTCAATGAAAATACATTTCAGTCCAGTGTCAAACAAGTAAAAATTAGGGCTGTCAAAGTTAACGTGATAATAACAGTTAAATAACACTCCAAACTTACGTTAAATTTTGGCGAGGAAAAACTGGCATGACCATTTTCAAAGGGGTCCCTTGACCTTTGACCTCAAGGTATGTGAATGAAAATGGGTTCTATGGGTACCCACGAGTCTCCCCTTTACAGACATGCCCACTTTATGATAATCACATGCAGTTTGGGGAAAGTCATAGTCAAGTCAGCACACTGACACACTGACAGCTGTTGTTGCCTGTTGGGCTGCAGTTTGCCATGTTATAATTTGAGCAAATTTTTTATGCTAAATGTAATACCTGTGAGGGTTTCTGGACAATATTTGTCATTGTTTTGTGTTGTTAATTGATATACATTAATAAATATATACATTTGCATAAAGCAGCATATTTGCCCACTCCCATGTTGATAAAAGTAATAAATACTAGACAAATCTCCCTTTAAGGTACATTTTGAACAGATAAAAAATATGTAATTAATTTGCGATTAATCGCAATGAAATATTCTTATCGATTGACAGCCATACTAAAGAACAACTGCTTGTTAACCTCAACCCAAAACCATGAAAACACAAGACCATTTTGACTTTTTTTAATTTCTTAATTTGTTAAAAATAACCATCAGAAACTTGACATGGCAGAGCAGAGAAGTCTTTGTAGTGTAGTTCGCTGCTCACCAGTGAAATACTGTACTTCAACATTTTTTGCCAACACTATAATAAATAATAAGTTTTCCATTAAGATGGAACTGAAAAACCTCCTCAAACTTAAAGATGTGCTGTGGTCTCTCTCTTGTACACTGTGCAGACATGAATGCACTGGTCCAGTTTTAAGCCAGAGGTATTTTAGCAGGTGTGCACTTTTCATCACATGCTAAAATACCTCTGAAATAAACACAGTGACATAACGTCCAGTATGCATAGAGAGGAGGCCCAACTGGAATGCTAAAACATGGAAAAAAATAAATTTGCCTGCAGAGTGATCGACTGACTGGCGTACGGTTCACACATCTCGTCATTGAGCAGTGATTCAATTTCATCCACCTTCAAATCCTGTCGTTACTTTCTGGTACAGCAAGTGCATAAAAAGCTTCTGGTAAACAGGTTTGTTTGATTTTAGCGGGACAAAGAAAATGTTTGACTGTTTAAATATGAAAGACAGAGAGAGTAATGAGTCGGGCAGCAGCTCCTCCTTTTTCAGTCCGAGGGGTTCTGAATGACGATCAAGAAATAGTCCTTATCTGTGAAGAAAAAGGCAAAATGGATCAGCTCTATATACAGTAGTACAAAACAACTTGAGCATGTGGCAGCACAAACTAAAGCAGTTAGGGATCTTAATTGCAAATAAGGCTGGGTATCATTTTAAAATTCTCTAAACGATACCTGATGCCGACACTAGGGCTGTCGCAATAACCGCAAAATTGCAATACCGCGCTATTGACAGGCTGCAGGGGGTGGCAAGCAACCGCCACAACCGCTATGTTCAGGTTTTTTCTTCTTTGAATTCTTTGCAATGTGAGTGCTATCTTTTTACATCTACAAACAGCAGCAGCGTGACGAGGTATTCTGTGCTGACCGCTGCATGTTTTTTTTTTTCTGGTGGCCGTGAGTTGAAAAATATTCAACTTTGGGTAAAGGGCTGTGTTCGTCACTGACACTTTCTATCCAGCCATCCAATCACAATGGAAGAGGGGCGGGACAAATACCAACCAACCGTCACATCCTACATGTACAAGTACTGAAAACTGACAAATCTCTCTTTGAGGTACATTTTGAACAGATAAAAAAATGTGTGATTAATTTGCGATCAAGTTGGTATCTTCAGAAGTTCCAGTGTTTTTAGAGGGTGTTTCCCTCTTTGTGCTTCCACAGACAGTGTTTCCTTATTTTCCGAGATGCAACAGACAGATACTAACGTAAAGCAGTTATTCGGCACTAAATTGCTCGTTGGGACAGAATAGAGTAAGGTCAGTATGACATAATGCATTTGTTCATCCACCAAAGACAGATTTCACAGATATTTGCAGCTTTCCGAGGATTTTTGCCCTGTATATGTTGCATGAAGTACATTTTTATTTCTAATTTTTGGGGCGGCTGTAGCGCGGGGAGTAGAGCGAGTCGGACATTAATCATAGGGTTAGTGGTTCAGTCCCCTGTTTGCATGTTGAAGTGTCCCACAGCAAGTCATTGAAATCATTTTCCCCTCTCACCTGGAGCGATCATGATCTCGTTCTTCTTGGAGCGAATCCGGAGGAAGGTGAGGTCGTTCTGGGGGTCGATGTCTCGTATGGTGCTCCTGGCCTTCATCACCAGCTGGTGGATCAGTCCTGCGTACTGCACCGTGCTGGCGTTGTCCAGAGTCGTCTTGATGGGTATTCCTGAGGGAAATGGGTCATTCACATATATGCAGAGAATGTTCATGTAACCAGATTAAGTGAACTATAATCTGTCCTGAGTCTAATTTCATTCTGTATTTTCCTTGTCTTTCTCTGCCTCGAGATAACAACAAACCCTGCAAACTCAGGTTATTGTGTTAATGAGGTAACTACAAAGCGTGTAAACCATTTAATTGAAGGGTGGCATAATTCAGCTATGAAATGCAAAGGCATGATGTCACCATGTTGCACACTATAGATTTTCTAAAGTGGCGGCACGATACTGCTGTCACTTTCTTTATGCAGTCCTCATAATTCTGAATGACTAAAAAATGGCTTTTGTTTCTTTATTGAAAATCTACCAAAATTAAAGATGAAATTATAAGTCAACCGACAAATGTGAGAATTTGCTGCTTTTCTCTGCTTTATATCATTGTCAACTGACTATATTTCAGACTGTCGGTCAGACAAAACAAGACATCTGAAGACGTCACCTTGGGCTCTACAAATTTGTGGTGGGTTTCTCACTATTTTCTGACATTTTATATATGAAACGATCAACTGTAAAAGTAATCAGCAGATTCATTATAAAATTAAATAATTGTTAGCCAAAAATACAGAAAAATAGAACGGAAAAAAAAGGTAGGAAAGGTTTAAACTAGGATTTAAGTTTAATCATTCCTGATAGCTGCCCTAGTGATGTAAATGGGTGGTGTTATGGCAGATAAATAAACATATAGGGATGGTGTTATATATAAAAAAAAATAGAACACAGGCAGATGTGTGTGTGTGTATGTGTGTGTGTGTGTGTGTGTATGTCACTGGTTGCCATGGTGATTGGGACAGTCAGGACTGCATCTAAACTAACAGTTAGACAGTTGATTTTGTACAAATTTACCTGTCAAATCCCTGCTTATTAGTCAAAAAAACGTGAGTCCAATCGCCAAAACAATACTGTCATCAGAGAGAAGAGACTCTGCCGAACACTTTGATATTATCTGAATCAGCATTCCCACAATAAGGTGTTTCTTTATATCGTCTTACCTTCTGAGTTGACAATGATGATCCCCTGCACTCCGTTCTGGCTCTGGATCCTCTTCAGAGTTTCCTCTACTTCAGCCTGGAGACAAGAGTTAGCATCATTTAATACAGCTAGCTCAGGGGTCAGCAACCTTTACTATCAAAAGAGCCATTTCAGGCAAAAAAAAACAACAAAAAAATCTGTCTGGAGGTGCAAACATATGAGCATTGTGATTAAGGTTTATAGTCTAAGTATATAGTATATAAGTCTAATGCAGTGAGGGCCAAAGTGCAAATGTACAACGTATGACTATTAGGGCCACATTGAGGGAAAAAACATCTGAGATTTCCAGAATAAAGTCATAATATTAAGAGAAAAAAAGTTGTAATATTACGAGAAAAAAATTATAACTTTATGAGAAGAAAGTCGTAATATAACGAGAAAAAAAGTCATAACTTTAGGAGAAGAAAGTCATAAATTTAGGAGAAAAAAAGTCGTAATATAACGAGAATACAGTCATAATATTATTAGAAAAAAATAAAACAACACGTAAAATTACTACTTTATAATATTATGACTTTATTCTCGAAATCTCAGATTTATTTTGTTATTTTATTTTCCACAATGTGGCCCTAATACTCCATCATACCATAGACCTACAACAATAATAAATAAAAATGTAAATGTAAACAAAAACACAGTTATTCATTTCCATGTTTATAAATCCACAGGGAGCCACTGGAGAGGAGCTAAAGAGACTCAGGTTGACCCCTGAGCTTACTAAAGTGACTGAAACCCCTCAGGTAATCACAAAACGATACGAAAACAGCAACTTAATACCATGAAAACACCAAAACACCAGAAAGCAGAGAGCTAATGTTAACTAAACCGTGCTGACATGACAACGCCCGACCAGCTTAGATACGCTAGCCGTGGTTAGCATGCTATCAAAGTCCCTCTAATATCACCATATATTCACAACCATCACAACATAGATATGAATGTTTATGAAGTAGACGAGTAGGCGGTGATCGCATCCTACCATGTTGATGATGTGAGGAGATGTTTGTGTGAGTAAAGAGTCTCTGAGATCAGCAGAATAACAGCTAACTGTGTTGTTGCTGGGAGAGAAGAAGGCAACTGACGTTCACTTCCGGGTCAAGTGTCGTCATGCTGCGTTCACGGTTCATGGCATAAAGTGGTAAACATGACACAAAAGTCTGTTTTTCTGTTAATAGAGGTATGAACTCCAGGATAAGAGCCTTGTTTCAGGACAGCATGGTTTCTACTCCGGCAGCAACACTTTATTGGAGTAATTGGTGTGAATGCTGGAAGCACCTCATTGCTTTTTGGTTTCGTGAGGAAGAAATTGTTGACAGATATAATTCCATTTCTTTCATAAATACAAAGAAATTAGGCTTTTTTTTTTTTTTAGTAAATTGGTGGTGGTGCTGGAAGCATTCACACCATACACTCACCTGGTACTAGCAAGGTGTACCTAATAAAGTGGCCGGTGAGTGTATGTTCTTCTACTATTTTTCCGTACCCTTTTTTTGAAACGCTACTCCTTCCACATTTTTCAACATAGAAACTCCATTCAAACATCAAAACGTGCAGCTCAATTGGGATCGGTGCGCTATTACTTTTCCAATTCATAACTTTCATATTTTCGGAATTATAGAGTAACTGTATCTTAACAGGAGGCTCACAATGAGGCCTATAATACCTCTTTCTTATGGAACATTGTCCCTGTGGACATCAGATAGTCTAATTATGCCTCCTCCTAACCCATCCCTTCAAAATAAAAGCCCCATAGAGTGACTTCTAACAGGAAGCTCCCAATGAGACTTGTTTTACAAAATAAAAGCCCACAACTCTCATTGTATGTTAGCAGGAAACTAAGGATTCATCTAGTTTTTCAAAATAAAAGCCCCAGAAGGTAACTTTCTTAACAGGGAACTCACTATTTATAATGCTTCAGCTGCTTTTCATTCAATTACAACATTTATTTACTGATTCATATTCTTTTGATTCTGATTCTGTATCTTTCTTCATACAAATTAAACCCATTAGCACTTTTTCAACTATTCCTAGTCCTTCTCCTTCTTCTCACAACATTTAAGCCATCATTACAGCGTAGCATCAGCTCTTCAGCATCCAGCATTCACACCGCTAGTTTTGTTAGTGATATTGACTGGAAGAAAGTTTGGTCCTTAGCGCAAAAGTTCCTTCTAACAAATAAGATGAAAGAGGTGTCATTTAAGTTGATCCACAGATTCTATCCAGTGAAACATTTCTTACAGAAGTTAAAGAGTGACATAGATGTAAATTGTTCCTTCTGCGAATCACATCCTGAAACTTGCTCTCATTTATTCTGGTCCTATAAATTTACATGTGAATTGTGGAAAGATGTCAATAATTTTATACTTGTTAACATTTTCTCAGATTTTGCACTGTACTATAGAAATATTATATTTGGCTACTATGGTTACAGTGACAAAGACAATAATGCATTTTTTCTTAATAATTTAATTTTAATTCTCCCGAAGGCCCACATTCACAAGTGTAAATCTACCAAAAAAAGCCTAATTTCTTTGTATTTATGAAAGAAATGGAATTATATCTGTCAATTTCTTTCTCACAAAACCAAAAATCAATGAAAACAAAGAATGTATGCAATATCTTTAATGTTTTTAAGTGAAATTATTGTCATACTCTCGCGCAGTCTTTTTTATTATCATCTACTTATTTATTTATTTTTATTGTTTTTTTTATTTATTTTTATTTTTATGTTTGTTTTGTTTCATTTCTGTTGTCCTTTTATGTTTGTCACAGCTCTTTGTTTATGTTTTTGCTATGCTTCTTTTGTATGTAAATGTTTTTAATGTTTTCTGCTGTTACTATGTATACTGTAATTATGAAATAATAAAAAATAAAAAATAAATAAAGTGGCAAACTTTTTATTGAGAATTTTACATTACAATATGGCATCGTACAGAACAGTCCACAACTACAAGGGAACAGACAAGCCTGGAAATTGGAGTACAGTGCATACGAGTGTGGATGAAGAGAGAAAAAGAAACCCAAAAACAAACAAACAAAACAAAAACAAAAAATAAAAGTAAGGGAATGTGTGAATAGTGCTAATAGGGGTTCTCTGTAAGGTTAAGGTCCTCAACTAACATTGAAAGTATAATCAAGGAAATGTAGTTAAAGTATTGAGAGTATAAAAATGTCCCCTGTGACTGCTATACTGTTATGTATTATATCTTTAGATTATTATTACTCATGCATATGGTTTAATCTGCTGATTATTTTCTCCATTAATTGACTGATTATTTGGTTTGTGAAAATTCTGAACGGTTAAACAATTATCCAAATAGATGCCAATTCTTTTTCCAATTGATTGAATAGACTAATTGTTTAACTGTAGGCTACTTGTATGTTGGGGGGTTTCATTTATTGCAAAACATCATATTTTATAAGCTCTTCATATGTTTTATATGCAAAAATCTTAATTTGTAAACTAAAGCTTTCAGATATGCCTAAATATAGAACAGTAGAAGTAGAAAGTGGCTTAAAAATTGACTCAAGTAAAGTAAAGGTACCTTAAATTTGTACTTGAATGGACTGTTTGTAAGAATCAGAGATGCTTGTTAACAGCAACACCTGTGGCCGCTAAGTCGCGCTTGTGCTCGCTCTACATAGACATGAACAAGCATTGCTCAAAACAGTGAGGCGACACACGTCAGCTAAAAACACAATATCACTCTATATTTCAGCTGCTTGGCAGTAATGTTAGCTGACCAGACGAAGGTCTCTCCATGAATCACTGCTGATCGGTCGGGAGGCTGAAGCAGGAAAAGCCAACACTAAGATGGAGAAACCTTCGTTCATGTCTATGTAGAGCGAGCAGAAGCGCGAGCTCGACGCTAACTTTCGTTGACTTAACGGCCACAGGTGTCGCTGTTAACATGCATTTCTGATCTTACAAACAGTCCCTTTAAGTGTTGAGTATAAAAATGTCCCCTGTGAGTGCTGTACTGTTATGTATTATATCTTTAGATTATTATTACTCATTCATATGGGTTTATCTGCTGATTGTTTTCTCCGTTAATCGACTGATTAATTGGTTTGTGAAAATTCTGAACGGTTAAACAATTATCCAAATAGCTGCCAATTATTTTTCTGTCAAACGACCGATTGATTAATAGACTAATTGTTTAAGCTGTAGGCTACTCGTATGTTGAAGAGTTTCATTTATTGCAAAACATCATATTTTATAAGCTCTTCATATGTTTTGTATGCAAAAATCTTAATTTGTAAACTAAAGCTTTCGGATATGCCTAAATATAGAACAGTACAAGTAAAAAGTGGCTTCAAAAGAAAAGACTCAAGTAAAG
>CAKAOI010035231.1:1570-51570 GCA_916701655.1 Sebastiscus albofasciatus | reverse complement strand
ACTGACCGTTTAGCACTTTGTAGGTGAGGAGGACGATTTTAAATTCTATTCTTGATTTTACAGCCTCTAAATGTTCCAGTCTCTGTAATAGGATGTGATGGTCAATGGTGTCGAAAGCAGCACTAAGATCTAGCAAGACAAGTACAGAGACAAGTTCTTTGTCCGATGCCATTAGAAGGTAATTTGTAATTTTCACTAGTGCTGTCTCTGTACTACGGTGCACTCTAATTCCTGACTGATAATCCTTGAATAAATGATTGTTCTGTAGAAAGTCACACAGCTGACTGGCAACTGCTTTCTCAAGTATTTTGGAGGTAAAGGGAAGGTTAGATATAGGTCTATAGTTGGCTAGGACCTCTGGATCGAGGGTGGGCTTTTTAAGAAGAGGTTTAATTACAGCTACTTTAAAGGACTGTGGTACATAGCCTGTTAGTAAAGACACATTGATCATATCCAGTAAAGAGGTGCTAACTAACGGTAAAACTTCTTTAAGCATTCTAGTTGGGATGGGGTCTAGGAGACAGATAGACGGTTTAGATGAAGAGATCAGTGAAGTCAGTTTGTGGAGGTCGATGGGAGAAAAGCAGTCTAAATATATATCAGGTTGTACAGCTGTTTCTAAGGTTCCTAAGTTTGAGGATAAATTGGTACCAGTTGACGGTAGGAGGTGATTGATTTAGTCTCTAATAGTATTTTATCATTAAAGAAACTCATGAAGTCACTACTACTGAGGGTTGTAGAGCTCAATAGAGCTGTGGCTCTCTTTCAGCCTGGCTATAGTGCTGAACAGAAACCTGGGGTTGTTCTTATTTTTCTCTGTTAATGATGAGTAATGGGCTGCTCTGGCATCACCGAGAGCCTTCCTATATGTTCTAACACTATCTTGCCAGACTAAATGAGATTCTTCCTGTTTGGTAGAACGCCATATCCTTTCCAGTTTCCTCAATGCTTGCTTTAATTTGCGTGTTTGAGGGTTATACCATGGAGCTGACTTCCTTTGTTTTATTAATTTCTTTTTTAGAGGGGCAACAGAATCAAGTGTGACTCACAGTGAGTCTGTAGCACTATCTACAAGATGATCAATTTGGGTGGGGCTAAAGTTAGCATACGAGCCCTCTGTTATATTGAGACATGGTATTGAATTTAATGCTGATGGAATCACTTCCTTAAATTTAGCTACAACACTATCGGATAGACATCTAGTGTACACACTTTTGTCTGATGGTGTATAGTCTAGTAATAAGAATTCAAAAGGGATTAAATAATGGTCTGATAAAAGAGAGTTCTGTGGAAAAACAATTAAATGTTCAATTTCAATGCCATATGACATAACGAGGTCGAGGGTGTGGTTAAAGCGGTGAGTGGGTTTATGCACGTTCTGCGAGAAACCAATTGAATCTAATAAAGAGATAAATGCAGTACTGAGGCTGTCATTATCAACGTCCACATGAATATTAAAATCACCTACTATAATGACTTTATCTGTTTTCAGAACTAAGCTTGATAGAAACTCTGAGAAGTCAGATAGAAATTCAGAATATGGGCCTAGAGCGCGGTACACTACAACAAAGAGAATTGGCTGTAGTGTTTTCCAGGTTGGGTGTGAAAGACTAAGAACAAGGCTTTCAAATGAGTTATAATTTAGTTTAGTTTTAGGGTTTATTAATGGGCTTGAGTCGAAGATGGCTGAAACTCCACCTCATCGGCTGGTGTCTCGAGGAATGTGAGTATTAATATGACTCGGGGGAGCGGATTCGTTTAGGCTGACATATTCTTCATGACACAGCCAGGTTTCAGTAAGACAAAATAAATCAATGTGATTATCTGATATTAAATCATTTACTAGTAGAGCTTTAGATGAGATCTGTTATTTAAGAGTCCACATTTAATTCTCCTGTTTTGTTGCTTTATTGCAGTGCTAGTGTTAGATTTTATTAGGTTATTATGTTTAACTCCTCTTCTGTTAACTTTTGATTTAATTGATTTAGGTGGGGCAGACACAGTCTCAGTTAGGTTTGGGATTAAGCTATGGGTGGGTAACTGCTCTAGTGGAAGCGTAGAGAAGTGTGTAAGAATACAGCTCTGCTTCCTGGACTGACCTCTGGTTTGTCATGGATTTGGTCCACTAATAATCCTGGTCAGATTTCTGGATAAGAGATCCGCTCCATCCAAAGTAGGATGAATGCCGTCTCTCCTAATCAGGCCAGGAGTCCCCCAGAAAGAGTTCCAATTGTCAATGAAGCCCACAAGGTTTGCTGGACACCACCTTGACAGCCAGCTGTGGAATGACTTCATGCGGCTATACATGTCGTCACCGGTCAGGTTGGGGAGGGGGCCAGAGAAAACTACGGAGTCCCACATTGTCTTTGCATATGTACACACCGACTCCACATTAACTTTAGTGACCTCTGAATGCCGTAATCTGGTGTCATTACCGCCGACGTGAATAACAATCTTACTGTGTTTACGCTTATCCTTAGCCAGCAGTTTCAAATATGATTCAATGTCGCCCGCTCTGGCCCCCGGGATGCAATTAACTATGGCAGCTGGCTTTGCTAACTTCACGTTTTTCAGAATAAAGCTGCCGATAACCAGAGTTGGTTTCTCAGCATTTGTGTCGCTGAGTGGGGAAAATCTGTTAGAAACGTGGAGTGGTTGGTGGTTAACCGTGGGCTTCAGGGTACGACTATGCTTCCTTCATCCCCCGGAAACTCGGGGGTTGCCGGGGGACGGCTAGCAGGAGCTACGCTTGGTCAGCCTGCACCGGCTAGGGGCTGGCTAACTACAGTAGCTAATGATAGCGTTTCCATGGTGCGGAACCGGGCTTCTAACTCACTAACCCTCGCCTCCAATGCAGCAAGTGCACTACATTTAATACATGTACCATTATCGCTAAAGAAGGCAGAGGAATAACTAAACATGAGACACACAGAGCAGGAGAGAACAGGAGAGGGAAAGAGAGAAGCCATTGCTAACTGCTAAGCTACTGCTAAGCTACTGCTATGCTACAGTACGATAGCCCAGCCAGCGTTAGCAGAGCTGAATATGTGGGATTATCGAGAAGTCTCTAAAAAGGAGCGAGTCGTGAGTGCTTAAGCAGAACTTGACCAATCACAGGTCATTTCAGAGAGAGAGCATTCCTATTGGCTGTTCATTCAGTGGAGGCATCTGTCAATCACTCGTGAACTCTGATCAGACAGTCAATCACGAACTCCGAAGAAAGATCAAGTTTGTGACCTGGCAGCCATGTTGAGATCAGTTGAGGAAATACTAAGCACCACCCACCAGATGGAACAAACGTTCTCATTTTACAGCTAAACAGTACACTACAAGATGTTTCTGAACACATCTGAGGAGAGAAATAGATATTACAGTGACAGAATATTGATTCATATTTGATCAGCGCTGTCTAGTTTCACTGTTTGATCGGAGTTCATGAGTGATTGACAGCTGCTCAAAGATGGCAGCTGGACGACAGACTCCAGATCAGCTCTTACTGCTTGTTTTCCTCCGGTCTGTGAAATCTTGCAAATGCCATTACGAGCACCGGAGGACAGAGAGGGACATGATTTTTTTCAGATTACTTGTCTCATGCACTACACGCATAAAGGCATGAAAAAAAGGGGGAAAAAAACATAAAAGCCATAAAAGCAGGACTGAGGCAGCCTTTGTGACATGATATCTGGGGATGAATTATGTTCATATGTTGCATTATTGATTGTGTTAATAATATTTAAAGGTCATATTGTCACATTTTTATGTAGACAAATATTTAAAAAACATAAAAATACATCCACACAGCCTTTAGAAAGGTGCTACATAAAAGTATGACTTTTGCTATTACTAGTATTTAACTTGTTGCATTGTTGACTGTGTATATGGTAAACAGTCAACAATGTAACAAAAAGATCATTTGTTGTTGCATTGTTGACTGTGTTATCAGTGCACAACTTGTTGAATTGTTGACTGTGTTACTAATATATAACTTGTTGCATTGTTGACTGTGTTACTAGTATATAACTTGCTGCTTTGTTGACTGTGTTACTAGTATATAACTTGTTGCTTTGTTGACTGTGTTACTAGTATATAACTTTGTTTCATTGTCGACTGTTACTAGTATATAACTTGTTGCATTGTTGACTGTGTTACTAGTATATAACTTGTTGCATTGTTGACTGTTACCAGTATATAAATTGTTGCATTGTTGACTGTTACTAGTATAAAATGTGGTGCATTGTTGACTGTGTTACTAGTATATAACTTGTTGCATTGTTGACTGTTACCAGTATATAAATTGTTGCATTGTTGACTGTTACCAGTATATAACTTGTTGCATTGTTGACTGTGTTACTTGTATATATCTTGTTGCATTGTTGACTGTGTTACTAGTATATAACTTGTTGCATTGTTGACTGTGCTACTAGTATATAACTTGTTGCATTGTTGACTGTGTTACTAGTAAATAACTTGTTGCATTGTTGACTGTGTTACTAGTATAAAATGTGGTGCATTGTTGACTGTTACCAGTATATAAATTGTTGCATTGTTGACTGTTACTAGTATATAACTTGTTGCATTGTTGACTGTGTTACTAGTAAATAACTTGTTGCATTGTTGACTGTGTTACTAGTAAATAACTTGTTGCATTGTTGACTGTGTTACTAGTAAATAACTTGTTGCATTGTTGACTGTGTTACTAGTAAATAACTTGTTGCATTGTTGACTGTGTTACTAGTAAATAACTTGTTGCATTGTTGACTGTGTTACTAGTATAAAATGTGTTGCATTGTTGACTGTGTTACTAGTATAAAATGTGTTGCATTGTTGACTGTGTTACTAGTCTAAAATGTGTTGCATTGTTGACTGTGTTACTTGTATATAACTTGTTGCATTGTTGACTGTGTTACTAGTCTAAAATGTGTTGCATTGTTGACTGTGTTACTTGTATATATCTTGTTGCATTGTTGACTGTGTTACTAGTATATAACTTGTTGCATTGTTGACTGTGTTACTTGTATATAACTTGTTGCATTGTTGACTGTGTTACTTGTATATAACTTGTTGCATTGTTGACTGTTACCAGTATATAAATTGTTGCATTGTTGGCTGTTACTAGTATATAACTTGTTACATTGTTGACTGTTACCAGTATATAAATTGTTGCATTGTTAACTGTGTTACTAGTAAATAACTTGTTGCATTGTTGACTGTGTTATTAGTATATACTGTAACTTGTTGCCTTGCTGATTGTGTCACTAATATATAACTTGTTGCATTATTGACTGTGTTATTAGTATATACTGTAATTTGTTGCCTTGCTGATTGTGTTACTAATATATAACTTGTTGCATTGTTGACTGTGTCGCTTGTAAATAACCTGTTGCGTTGTTGACTGTGTTACGAGTATATACTGTAACTTGTTGCATTGTTGACTGTGTTACTTCTATATATTTTGTTGTATTGTTGACTGTGTTACTAGTATATATCTTGTTGCATTGTTGACTGTGTTATAAGTATATACTGGAACTTGTTGCCTTGCTGATTGTGTTACTAGTATATAACTCGTGAACACGAGGACTGTCTAGACTTTCGCCCACTCTCTCCTCTGCTCCTCCACATACTTCATTAGGCACAGATTATATGTGTTTGCTGATCATTGACTGTACAGTAATAAGACATTTCCAGCTACTCCTGAATTGTATTTGGCACGATGGCACACACTCTAACTGGTCTTTGAAACTGAGCAGAAATGGAATTACTTCACTAATGAGCTTATTAATACATAATTATGACATTTAGGTATGTTTTTTTTTATTTAAATGTTTTTTAATGTGCCCCTGTGTTTGTATGGTTGTTTGCACTGTAATGCACACCTCCTGTTGTCCATGCTGACGTAATGTGCACTTTTTCCATTGTGTCATAGTGTAAAATAGTGTGAAATAGTTGGCAATGATAGTGTGTCTGTACACAGACCCAGATGGGGGATGGCTCAGTAACAGGGCCACTTACCCTCTGTCTCTGGACACCGAGACCAACACTTCCATGGAGGTTGTTCTCGGTTAACACTCCACACCTATTGGTCCAAAAGTGCCCATGGCCAATCACAATGACCCATCAGAGACCATCAGTGTGTTAAAGCCTCAGTTGCATCGCTGCAGCCTGAGTGTGAAATACCATTGGTGTTGTTTGGATTGTTCAGAGCTGAGGTTAGGAGCTTATGTAAAGGTTATGTCTGTACTGCAGGGCATAAATCAGCCCTGATGAAGTTCTGTGACAAGTTGATGATAGAAACATTGCCATAATCAGGAAGACACCACAGTAACTGTAGAAAGAGCTGTGTGGTGTCTAAGTGGTGTGAAGAGAGAGAAGAGTCACTGCTTTTCCTCGTCCATTTCATGTTACAGAGACACATGGTAAAATAATATTTTAACATGTTACAGAGACACACGGTAAAATAACACTTTAACATGTTACAGAGACACACTGTAAAATAATACTTTAACACGTGCTCTCTGGTGGATTATGTGTTGCTGAATTACAGGAGATGTTTGGACAGATTCAGAAAAGATGGTGAATCTAATGTTATCGGTACATTTGATTGGTAATTAGAGCTGCACTGTTATTTCCTTGTTTTTTAAGGGAGTTCTGCTGATAGAGACATCAGCTCAGAGCGGGACTGTGCAGCCGCTGAGAGACTCATAACCTGCTTTAATCTCCTTTTCAACTTCACTTGTTGACTCCATCCTCCTGGTTATTACTACAGTTTATTTTTGACCTCTTGATCCCATCAGCAGCAAAGTTAGAAGTGCCTGCTCCCGTGGGATCACAATCATAATGACGTCCTCTAAAGCAGAGCGCGCCCTGCGGACACGGCGATGCAACTCACGGCTCATATTAATACAGTCATTCTTAAAGTATCGGTACTAATAAAACGGGGTACCGTACCGCTTTTAATGGCAGGGTACTACGATACTTTTCTATTATTGGTATATCTTGAAACACTAGCTCACATATCACAATCATGCTAACATAAGCGGACAGAGCCGGCAGATTAAGGCTGTGTCCATTTATGAGCGCTATATCCAATGTAAGGCTGTCAGAAAACACACATCACCTGGTGTAGCGGTTCTGAATAACGGTACTGACAAGCTGTCTGGCATGAGGTGTTCAAGAACCTCCAGCTCCAGTCTTTTGTTTATGGGAAGCCTGGCAGCGGAGAGTACCGAGATTGGATATCACAGCTTTCTAAGGGCTGCATCACAGATGGTGGCTCGCCCTCTACCGTAGTTTTAAGAAAAAAACTTTGCATATGCTGACCATCAAACAGATACTAGAACCGGTTCAGCCGGGAGACTGGTTCACCACCATCCACTTAAAGGATGTATACTGTCATGTTGAGGTGGCACCAAAATACAGGAAATTCTTGTGTTTTGCCTACCAGGGGATAGCCTACAAGTACAACGGAGTACCGTTCATCTATTCGCTCCCACCCCCCCTCCCCCATAACATGACGACCTCATGTTATGGCCAAGTACAAAGAAATGGTGGTGTTTCACATGGCTCAGTTGATCTTACACCTTACCAAGTTGGGGTTTGGGATCAATTGGAGTATCATTGGGTTGTGCTTGATGCAGGCAAACTGCGGACTGCTCTGTGGGAACACAAGCGCATGGCCCTGCTGCAGGCAGTTGGCAAATTGGGTGGGGGGGGCGGGCGCCCGGGACGGCTTTGACTGTCAAGCAGGCACTGGGGTTCATGCTCACCAGGTAGTGCCACTGAGGCTGTTGCACATGTGGCGCTTGCACAGGTGGTTTGCCAGCCTTCGCTTGGATACCAAGAAGCATAAGCAACACTTGGTTACCATTCCCCCCTTAGTAGAGGACAATCTCTGCTACTGGGGGTCCCCACAACACCTGTTGAAGGGAACACCGCTGGGACAAGTAAGCCTAAGAGGAGCAGTTGGTGTAGTGTGGCTCTGACGGAGGACTGACACATCAACCTGTTCGGACTGCAGGTAGTGTTCCTGGTCTTCCAACACTCCAGGCCCCTGGTACGGTGGAAGCATGTATTGGTGACGACCGACAACCGCACCACGGTGGTTTATATCAAGTGGATCTGTGTGCCAGCAGATGCAACACCCACTACCCGCTATGGTTCTCCCTGGCATGGCAGGACAGCCCACCCCTGGGGCTTGACGCGTTTACACACCCGTCAAGTTATTTATGTGAGAAGATGTGACCAATGATATGTGTATCCCCATGGCCTCTCACTTTAATTAAAACCTCAATTACCTCATGAAAAAAATGGACCGGTGCAAGTCTCTCTGTGTGTACTAGTGTGTGTGTGCGTGTGTGTTTATACATGTACATGTGCGTCTAATTAACCAGTCAATCTCTGTTCTGTGACTGACATGAGCTACATAGACCAGAAATACCGATGAGGAAGGGGGTGGGACTGGAAAGCATGAATCCAGATTAAAGTTCTTTCACAAGAGCCACAGTGTGTTTCTCTGCCCAACACAACGCACCATAAACTTCACTTCAGCCATGTCTTTTTTACAGTAGTACTGTTTGTTATGGCAACAAACCAAATTTCAAGCGATACCATAACTGCCTGTTGCAGTAGCATCCACCTGCCCATACACACACACACACGGGCTGCCTAACTGGCCGTCACAGAGCGGAGGTGAATGGAACAAAGCTGTGTTGTTGTGAGCGTGACGATCAGCTCCCCGTGCCTGACCATCTGCAGCCGGCTGGGCTCAGCAGGAGGACAGGAAAATGAGGTCAGCTCAGCTTTTGAAGCCGGCGAGCTGCAGGCAGACGAGACCCCATGCAGAGACTGGAAGCTCACATGAAAGGCAATCAACCAAAATAGAGAAATATTGTTACGACTGTAGACGTGTGTGTCGCTCAGTCTAGAAATAAGAATCAGTTCGTCCCCACGCTGCTGTTGATCTCACCTGTCAAGTGTGATTCCCAGTTTAATGCAGAATGTACAGAAGCCATATTCAAATATATGGAGAGTCTCATGGATGTTATTCTTTTCTTTGGTTCTCTTGTAAAATGACAACAGAACAAATCATCTCTTAACAACCCTCCCATATCCAAACTGAGTGTCTGACAAAGCAGATGGTGAATTATGTACGTGCAAAAAAAACAAACAAAAGACATTTCTACGGAGCCCCCTAAGCTTCAGTAGACTTTACTGCCTATAGGCATCCAAAGATTTGTATTTTATAGCGCTGCTGGCCACTGGTTGGACGGCTGGCTACTTAGCTAGCGTGTTCATTTCGCCATGCTTTCATGCAACACTGGTTACAGAAAATGAGCAGCAGCGAGCCGGTGATCAGCAGCAGGGCTGAGTGTAACAGTCCCTCTGCCTCACTCCTCGCCGCTAGGGAACTACTTCGCTGGGAGGAGAGCAGTTAACGAACCAGACGTCCTCTCCTCTCAAAGTAACAGTCTGTCAGCGGCGTAGGGGTCGGCTGATCTGGTCCCGTTGGTTAATGTTAACTTTCTCAACTAACTCTTGTAGCGAATGGTGACTGAAACATGAAGAACATGAGTAGTGATAATGAAAACAATGACCATCTATATCTTAATCCTTTCATTTTGAACTTTTTCCAGAAACTTTACCTGACCTCACAGGTTACTAAGTGGTGAGACTATTAATTTACAACCAGCCTGGTTAAACTCACAGAACAGAAAACAACAACGGCTTCATACCGTCCTGACCAAGTCAATTGTTTTTCTCTGAGTTACGGGTCAAAGGTCAAGCCGGATTTTTCCCTGAAACTCAGAGAAGCGATGAAGACACCAGATACATTGAGTAGGTTTTATGGCCTTCTTGATTCCTTTGCAATCACAGACACACAAAACACATGCCGCTGAGTCCAAACCAAATGAAAGTGACACTTAATGCAAATTAAGATGTGCATTAATTGTGGTGATATGCTTAGAAAATATAGAATTAAGTTCATGATAATCAACTCTGTTTACATGTTCCATGTTATGTCGGTAACTTTTATCTCATGGACACCGGATGTCTGCTTCATGAGAACAACCCCTCTACCTCCTCGATTGCTCTCAGCCACATTGTGTTACTGTTTGATATCTTATCCCTTCATTTACTGTGTAGTGAGCACACTTATACAGTATATCAACATGTATATGCCTGTCTGTGTAGTGTACCTACAGGTTTCAATAACAAGGTTTATCTGTGTTGTGTAATTGGTTAATTTGTTTTAATTCAATTGATTAAGTTTTATTCAGTGGTTTATGTCTTAAGTGTTTGATGTCTATTTGTAGCACATGAAGCCCAGATATCAAATATGGAAGAATTAAATATGTGAAACAAATTAACTAATATTAATCCTGCAAAAGAAGTTTAAGTGAAAGAATCAGTATAGTTATCAGATGGGAGGAGAATGCCGTTTCCCGCCAACTAAACACCGCACCCCTTTCTCAAATGATAAGAAGGAGACATCAGCTAGTCTTGTTGGTCTTCTGCTCTTGGAGCTGGTCCCTTTGCTTCTCCCCCTTCTCTACCGCAAAACCAGGGAAGGGGGGGATGAGAAAGAACATGACCGGGGACACAGGCTGCTCGCCGTCCTGAGGACCGGAGGCCCAGCACCTCACGCCAGGCTGAGATCGTCATCCAGCCTACCTGAATATGGCTAAAGAACCTGCCGTGCTAAACCATCTCTTTTGCTACTCTGTCGCCTTGCAGCTATGCCCTGAGGGCTGAGACAGCCCTACTGTATCCACGACGTGCTGGTGGTACCAGCCAGTGTGAAGAAAAGAGACTTTAAAGCAAGACTTTAAGTCAAGAACCTTTTGAACTGAGTGAGCCCTCCAGCTACGAGAAGGGGGTCTGAAGAAATGGCACAGAGATGCTGCACCAGACAGAGAGGGACGGAGATGGAACAATGCATCGAGGTAACGTGCCAGTCGACCATATCCGAGGATGACCGAGGACGCCAAAGAGAGCCACTGAGGAAGAGAAATTACTCAATCCGGGTCGAACCAAGTTGATCCAAAAAATCCAAGATGCCGTGTTCCAGACAGAATCTGCCACCACTCTACTCCAAACAGCACAAACCCCCCCATCCACCAGCCTACTCAGTGAGGGTGATGTATAGATGCATTTTCAGAAGAGAAAGAGTTTAATGACTAGACTAATAAGTAAATGTATAGTCAATTTATAAATCAGGTCAGTTTACAAAAATGGATAATCAATGTTAAATGCAAGAAGAATTAGGAAATCCATCCGTAAATTCTAAACCTGAATTAGACCAGGCCTAAATTTATAAGATGAAAGTGCTTCTCAATCTTCCCTAGTGCTTCTTAAACTATCTGCTGCTGAATGGTACATTAATATCAAAACTACATGTAGTTGATAGGGAAATGTCTAATCCAATCAGAGGGATTTTAGTCACTGAATTGACCTGGTCACATTTAATTTGTTTCTATCCATGAATGTTCATCATTGCATTCCCTGTATTCCTTTAATTATCCTTTATTCATTTTATTCATTTTTCCTTTTGTATTCTCATTTATTAATTTCTATTCTGTTAATAGTTTAGTTATGTAGTTAGTCAAATAAACACTTCATTTTATAAATAACTTGATTATTTGAATTGTGTGTGTATATAAACAATTCAAATCACTGTTCACTATGCCTGGTCTGCCTGTTCAGTATGCTTATGAGACTCAACTGATTAATATCAAATTATGAATTTTCCTGTTTTTATAAAACTGGGTAAAAAACTGGGTTATAAAACTAACTGTGTGATATTTGAAGCTGAGGGTCACCACTCTCCTTCACCTTTAATGACAATTCATGGGTTTATGATTAATCATTTTTGGTTATTAATTATAGATATATATTTTGATATTAATCAAGGTTTGATTATTAATCTGTTCTATGCAATAACTCTACATAACACTACACTCTGGTAGTCCCAGAGAGTGAGTGACTGAACAGTTTGAGAGAAACTTGTATTTTCTTCAGCCACTGTTAAAAAAAAATAACCCAACAAATCTTGCTAGCCAGCATTAACTGACCTAATAAATAAAGAAAATAGTTCCAGTCATAGTAGTCAGTGTAGTTATTATAATAAAAGAATATAAATATTATAGCCTATATATGTCGTTTTATTCCAAAAATTGTAAAGAAAGCAAGTGAAGTACATAATAAAGCCATGGAGGGCGGAAGTAGACCGTGTCTAGAAGGTGACCCGCAAATTGTGAAATCTGATCTGAAATTTGCAAAAACTCTGGTGAGACTCACTGCCCGATAACCCAGCTAAAGAGTAACCGCCCGTCAGGGACGTTCTAGTGAAGCGAACGCACCCACAATGAGGCAGGGATCATTTCATTGGTCAACACTACACCTGGCACTCTATTGGCTGGAGGATGGGCTTGTTGCTGACAGGCTTATTGCTCAAAGAATCCTAGAGCACAGGAGAAATCTGACAGCAGACGTTTCACGAGCACAAAGAAGCAGCCTGAATGTGAGGAGAAGGGCTGAAGCTGGAGCGCAGACAGTCTGTGCCAGCAACAACATCTCTGAGAGCAAGCATAGAGTTTGAGCAGAAGCAGAGCTAATCCAAGCAAAGCAGGAGCTGTTTCGTGTGAGGACAGGGTTCAGAGGGAAAGCATTACAAGATGTGAACGTGAAATCAGTAAGTTATGCTCTCACATTGAAAGACTACGCTCTTGAATAAAGATTGGGACAAAGCTTCATAGATGTGTGTTTGGGTGCAGATTGGTGGTGATGTGTGTTCATGTTGTGACGCTCTGACCCATCAACATGAGGTCAAGCTTTCTGTTTGCTAAGCTATTGTCATTAGGCTACGTTTAACTGTGATTGGCTCAGCTGTTTCAGAGCTCTGAGACCAGTCATGTGACTAGCTGAGTATGTAGTGATTTCCAGCACGTTGCGCTGCTGCATGTAGGCTACATGAACCAAATTTGAAGGTTCGCATGGAGAGACGCCCACACAGAACCACCACCTGGCGCTTCACATCATTATTCAAATTTCAACTGAGGGGGCAAAATATTAAACTGAGGGTGCAATGCATGCTTTGCATGTTTTTTGCAAAATATGCTAGCTACAGTAGACGGGATCAGCCCCCCAGAGAACAGCCGCCTTGAAGGGTGGATGGAAACATGGTTGTTGAATAAATAATGATGTAGTGAATATTACATGACGGACCAGCCATTTGGTCCGATTACATTGCATAACAACCGTGGTAACGCTGTTGGTTTCGCTCAGAGGTCATCCTGACCATACTATCACTACTTTAGGAGCAACAGAAGTCAGATGGCGGCTGGCGGTACCACGGTTTAACACTCTGCGGCTCACGTTACCGCAGTTATACAAGCGTGTCGGAGAATTACGGTGGGCTTCAGGTAGCGTAAAAACAAAAGTCTCTCTCTAGAGCCAGAGTTTGGTTTGTCCGTTCTGGGCTACTGTAGAAACATGGAGGAGCAACATGGCGGACTCTGTGAAGAGGATCTGCTCCCTATGCAGATATAAACGTCTCATTGTAAGCTAACAGAAACACAATGGTTCTTAGTTTCAGGTGATTATACACGAAGGAAAACATAGTTATGAATATTGTTATGAATCCTACACACAGGGCATTGGTTACATCATTAGCTGCTAACGCTATTCGTCTCTGGTCAACTGTTCCTGGAGGCAACTTTACTGTAAGCACAGCAACTGACACGTTTCCACTGTTAACTCACTGAACAGGGAAAACAGTGGTGGACACGACGGAGGCTGACATCTCCGTCACTATGGGACTTTTTCATAAAGTGGATGGCTTGGATGTGATTAGAGAACATATCTAGTTGGTAGAAGAGGGGCTGGTTGAACACACACACACACAGAGAGGGAGGGATTTATTTTCATTGACTAAGAGTGCATTTATGTAAAACAATACACCATCATTGTGATATGTCTTGATGCACCTTACTGTGAAGGTGTCAATAAATTAACATATAAACATAATAAATAAGGTCTAATGATCTTTAATTGCAACAGTTCTGATCAGTCAGGAATAGGCTTGGTTTTAAATATTAATAGCTATTTACAGACTGTGTGGGATGAAACACACAAGAAGCCTGATTCTCCTTTAGAATAATTCTCTACATGTTTGCAATCAGGCAGGTAAACTCATTAAAATATGCAATAATTAAGATCAGTGTATATGATGGAACACAGTGTGCAAAACATACTTTTCTTAGTACTTTATTTTTGTACGTTATACAAATTCACTGAATCAGCAGAACTTCAGTCTGAGTTGAATATTTACAGCAAATGATGAAAGAAATGAGCAGAAATGAATTAATATTATTTATTTATATTATTATTTATTTTATTTAATTAGATGTTCATTATTATGCACTGAATGTGGGTAGAACTGGATCACCCAGATCAAACCCCCTGCGTACCACAACAGTAGACAAAACCGACTACTGAGGTGGCGCCGAGAGCTCAAGCCCTCGCATTCATTCTGAAGGAAAAAGTACATTTTTCCTTCAAGATGAATGACACATTCAAGACATTTTTTTTATACTTTTAAAAAGTCAGATATATATATCACTACTATATGTAGGGTTTGTTCAACCGGAGCCCCCAGAGAAAACCCATAAACCACCTTACCGTCTCGTCATGGCGGTGAGCATAGAAGAGAAAAACCTGCACATGCAGGACGCTGTCTCGGTGGTGCCATCAGGTGACCTTTGACGGCGGAGGCGATATGGTCTCCGAGTAACGGTTGATCCACTTTCAAGGACACCAGCACCCACGTCGCATTTCCCCACTTCTTAATCAGGTCCCGACAAATGGTCTTTTTGAGGTTTTCTAATGTTTTCGGGCTGGAATCGAAATCGAGACCCTCGACTTCGGCCCAGGTTTGTTCAAAAAGGCGCTGATGATGTCCTGGACGTTTGAAATGGTCTAGGTAGCCTTCGCCTTCTTTAAGATCCGCGTGACCAGCTTCTCCAAGAACACCTCGACGCAGACTTTGTTTCTTTTGTTCCGCGCTCGCTGTGCAGAGTCATCACGACTCTTCGTCACGGATACCGGGGAAGGCGTCGCAGCTATTGCCAAAGGTTTCTTGGCCCTGGGCTTAGTGCCCAGTATGGCGTGTATTACCTTGTCGGCCAGGTCGCCGGCCTGAAAGATCTGCCACCATCCGGCCAGAGACAGGAAACTGAGCACCTTCTGCTGCAAGTCGGCGAGCATGTTGGCACGTATCACTGGCTCGGGGATGATCTCTGGCCCATGTAGGATGTGCATGTAGAGGAGATCACTTAAGACCTTTGTGAACTGCAAGACTCGACCGGGGGGAATGTTTATGAATGGAGCGCCAAGTCCTAGAAGATCGCGGTTGTCTGTTTTTTTTATCAGATCTTCTTCGTGAGAGACTTCGCCGACTCCCGGCTGTGAACTTTGGAGCCCCGGTGGAATCTTTTCGTCATCTGTGCCACGATGCGATGGATGCACGTTTTGGCGAAGCACTTTGCCAAAAGCTTCTTAATTTTGCCTCCGATGCTTTTCTTGGAGCGTTTGCTCTTATGTTCCGACGGAACAGCATCTTTGGCGATGCTCCGAGTGATGTCTTCCATGACGTCTTCAATCTCCCGAGAGTTTTGAGACTGCAGCAGCGTGTACTCGGAGTCCAGCACGGCGTCCAAGAGAGGTTCGGTGATGACGTTCAGCAGCTAACAGCAGTTGATCTGCTGTTGTGGGTTCCACAGTGAATGATGAGTGTTGATCTGCTGTCGTGGTTCCACAGTGAATGATGATTGCTGATCTGCTATCGTGGGTTCAACAGTGAATGATGATTGTTGATGTGCTGTCGTGGTTCCACAGTGAATGATGATTGTTGATCTGCTGTCGTGGGTTCAACAGTGAATGATGATTGTTGATCTGCTGTCGTGGGTTCAACAGTGAATGATGAGTGTTGATCTGCTGTCGTGGGTTCAACAATGAATGATGATTGTTGATCTGCTGTCGTGGGTTCAACAGTGAATGATGAGTGTTGATCTGCTGTCGTGGTTCCACAGTGAATGATGATTGTTGATCTGCTGTCGTGGTTCCACAGTGAATGATGATTGTTGATCTGCTGTTGTGGTTCCACAGTGAATGATGACCAGCATTTTGTGCTGCTTTCATGTGTTGTCAGAATTATCATAATTGTCAGTTCAAAACACAAACACCCGAAAGTAGGCAGTAGTCATTGTCTGTGTAACCCAGGTTACAGTAACCTGGGTTACACAGACAATTCAAGACCATGCTGCCCACTAGGTGAGTAAAGGCTTTCAGGTTAATATGACCTTTATTGATCCCAGATGGTTACTTCTTAGCTGTCCACCGTATCCGATGATGATGGTTGCTCCAGGGGGTTGGGGGGTGAGCGAGGGGGTTCAGCGCTGTTAGCGCTGGTGCCACTTCATGTAGCTGTGGAGGCCGATGCGTGAGCCACACACTCGCCTGCAGATAGGGCAAGGGAGCCCAGATGGTGTTATAATGCCGGCTGCCTGCTGGTGTCGTTGGGCACGCCTTTCGGTCCTCCTCTGTTGGGTGGTGTGGTGTATTTGTTCGGTTGCTCTGGCACAGGTGACCTGCCAGGCTGACCTGTCAAGTGCCAGATGTTCGAGATGGGTGGGGTATATGTTGCAGCGCTTGAGGAGGTCTTTAGTGTAGTCCTTGTAGCGCCTCTTTTGTCCGCCAGCAGCCCGTTTTGCGTTGCTGAGCCCATAGAGGGCTTGGCAGGGCAAGGGGTGGTCGGGCATGCGGATAGTATGCCCTATCCAGCGGAGATGTTTTTTTGCTAGTGCTGCTTCCATGCAGATGGAATTGGGCATGGAAAGGATCTCTGTGTGAGGCACCCGATCTTCCCAAGAGAGGCCGAGGATTTTTTGGAGGCATTGAATGTGGAAGGCCTCCATGTTTTTGATATGCCGTCTGTATGGGGTCCATGTATCTGCCTCATAGAGCAGAGTGGAGGCACATACCTTGGTACTGATCTTTAGGTTTTTGTTTTGGAATACCCTTCTACGGAGTCGCCCAAAGGCTGATGAGGCTTTGTTGATGCGACTGTTTATTTCAGTGTCAAGGGAGCAGTCTGAGGAGAGTGTGGAGCCAAGATAGGTGAACTGGTGAACTACTGTGAGTGGAACACCACCTATTTGAAAGTTAGAGAGTGAAGGAGGTTGGGTAGTGAGTTGTGCCATGACTTTGGTTTTTTGAACATTGACCTGGAGACCAAAGGACTGGTATAGGCTGGTGATTGTGTTAAGGGCATGCTGCATGGACTCTGGGCTATGTGCAAAGACAGCGCAGTCATCTGCGTATTGGAGCTCACGGATTTGGCAAGTCTTTGTCTTTGTGTAGGCCTGGAGCCGTCGGATGTTGAATAGACTTCCATCAAGGCGGTGCTCCAGGTGAACTCCATCTCTGTGTCCCAGGGTATGGTGGAAGAGGTGGGTAATGGCTGAGAGGAGGAGATAGAACAGGACCGGTGCCAAGACACAGCCCTGTTTCACCCCAGTGTTGACCTTGAAGGGCTCTGACTGGAGTCCTTCTGTGAGAACTCTGGCTTGCATCCCATCATGCAGTTGCTGCAGGGTGGAAAGAAACTTGGGTGGTACCCAAAGTTTTGAGAGCTGTTTCCAGAGCAACTCATGGTGATTACAATCCTTGATCCTCAAATGTATGTTCCGATTAATTTAGATATGGTAACATTGATAACATTCAGCAACTAGATGTCCCATTATCCCTCTACCATTCCATTGCATTCACTTCACAACAAATGTTTGCCAGTTCATTGCACAACCTGCATATTTTATGGTCAAGTAGATGAGACTCAGACAGTCATGGGATGTGATGAGTCTTTCGTGGTAGGGTAAAAGTCATTTTGCAACATGTAGCTATAGGTCTACATTAGGAGTGTGTGTGCACGGCGTGCACAACCGCCAACCACAACCAACCCATCCCCATCAGGTGTTCTAGGCGGAGACAGAACAGAAACAGAAAGAAGACTCACCCAAACCATCTTGGTTAGTCTTTTCAACAATAACTAACTTTGGTTCAGTTGGCCTCCCACTTCTGATGTTTATCTTCATTATAAATTGTTTCAGGGAACTACAGTAGAAACCACTGGGGCTACTTGCTAGCTCACCCGGTAGCGGCATGGAGGGAGACGGGCACCGGTCTCCGTGAGCTGCCGGCACCGCGGCGCCGAGGAGCCGGTCGGCAGTGTTTCACTTTGGGGGCATTACGTGACCAGACATTATCAATGCACTCAACGAGAGTGGCTGCAACCAAAGGTGCTTTCCCCGTGCACATCTGTTTTTTATTCAGAGAAAATGGCTTTCCTTTTCCCGTCATATCAATGTGCACATCTCGCAGGTATCCAGCCAGAAAGCAGACGGTCTGCGAGGCAAAGTCTGAAGGTAGTAAACTAAAAAACAAAACATAAATTCAACATTAATTTAACATTGTTTTAAAATGTTTTTCCATGTGTTGTCATGTATGAAAAGACCCAAAATGAGCACTGTAAGCGGACTACTTGATGACTATAAGGGAAGTATTTAACCAGCGTTCCGTGTGCATAAGGGGGGCCGTGTGTTCAACATAACCACATACCACCTCCTCTTGGAGCAAACAGATGAAAATATTTTGAAAGTTTAATAACAAATTAATACATTTCTTTATCTAAACAGTAAGTTCTGAAAGCATGAGGTGATAAGGAAACAAATAAATGAATATCAGCATGAAATGAATGACTGAAATGGATTTTGGAATAGCAGAGGTGAATATTTCGAGGGAAATAGTGGGAATCGGAATATGAGCAAATGTTAGCCTATAATAAAGCCTATGAATTTAGCTGCCCTGTCTCCTAAAACTTACATTCCCATAAAACGAAATTGAATTCTCAATTACGTATGGAAGGAAACCTATTTTGTCACAGATTACATCTGTCTTCTACGTATCAGAAATACCTTTGTCTCTGCAGCAACAGGTGACGTAGTATATCAAGGGACCGTGAATGAGGATATGTTATTAATTATATATTATTAATATAATATATTGAATAAAAATGTTATAAATAATAACGGGTAAAACAAGCCAGTGTGAAATTTAGTAATTTCTTGCATTTGTTTTTAAGTAATTCTAAGCCAAACCAAGATGTTTTTTCACTAAGTCTAACCCTAGTAGTTTTGTTGCCTAAACCTAACGAAGTAGTTTTGTTCTATTTTGGTTTTGATTTTTTTTCAATGTTGTAGTCATTTTAAGCCAAACCATGACATTTTTTTTACTAACCTTAACCAAGTAGTTTTGTTGTATTTTCATTTTGTTTTGTTTCCATTTACAACTTTAATCACGTGTTTAAAACAGTTTAAAACTGCAACTGTGATCCGGGAGAAAATATGTTTCCCTCTAAACATATTTTGGTTATGCAGTTTAGTTGTATAGGAAAGTAATTTTGTGGGAGACAGGGTTTGAATTTAGATATTAATAATTCAGAGTGCTATCCGACACTAACTCTTCATCATGTCAGCAGATGGAGTTGTCCTACTTATTTGTGCAGCAATGTCTCAGACAGATCCTAGTGGATTCAGCAGCTCATTTCTGCTTTTGTTGTTGGCGATGTGACGGCCCTCAGCGAGATGGGGATGCCTGCTAGAAAGCGGTGGTTGTTGGGGAGAAGGAGTCAAAAAGCGGTGGTCCAACTGGCCTCGGGATACTGGCAAAGAGTCTTTAAAGCCAAAAGACTACTGCAGGAAAAAGAAGGCTATTGCTGATCAGCAACACAGTTGAGTTCTTGATCCGTCGCAGAGCAGGGAGTCAGATAAAGCTCGGAATAATTGTATTTATTTTATACTTGTTTAGATGAATTTTAAATAATCTTGTTTGGTCGGACGACACTACGTAAAAGTTATTATCAAAGCGAGGTAGATTGAAATACTACAGGAAATATTTAAAAGTGCTTCAAAAAGGTTCAAATAAAAAATATGTGATGAGATGAGTAAGAAAGTTACAAGAAAAAAAATTATCTCCAGAGAAAAGAATAAAAACAAAGAGGAGCATGTGGAAAGCTGTTTAGTGACACACTAAATGAGATGCGGTGAAAGCAGTCTTCCGCTACTCAGCAGAGATCCGGGCCGTATTTCAGGAACAGGCTGTGTCTGTCGTCCTCTCACTTTAAGCTCTATATTTGTACTATCTCCTTGTGAGTTCCTTCATTTACACTAGAGCCTATGCTTTATGGTTTTTGATTTACTGTTATATTTATCCTGAGAAAAAAATCTTGAGGAAAGGTTGGAGGAGAAATGAGTGAAGGAGCTGTAGACGGTGATCTCTGTGGAAACAATCAAATAAAGAGATAATGCTGACAGAGTCATATTTCTGCAGTTGTTTTCTCCTTTTTTCGCCTTCCTTCTTCCTCTGGAAAATCAAACACATGACAACTTTATTAACCTGAGAGTGATTTATTCAGTGATGCACTTCATTTTGGAAATGGATGCTGGCTTTTTAAAAGGACAGGAACACTATCACTCTTTTAGATTGTTTGTTACATTGTTGTATTTTCTCACCTCTTTCTTTCAGACCTCCACCTCTTTAACTTTGTGTTTTCCCCACTAGTCCACCAGGAGGCATTTAAAGGGACTGTTTGTAAGAATCAGAAATTGGTTGTAACAGTGACACCTGTGGCCGCAATGTCAACGACAGTCAGTGTTCTGTTGCTTGCGCTCGCCCGTGTGCACGCGCTACCTGAATGTGAGCGAGCATCCGTCAAAACAGTGAGGCGACATGTCAGCTAAAAGCACAATATCACTCTATATTTCAGCTGCTTGGCAGTAATGTTAGCTGACCAGACCAAGGTCTCTCCATGAATCAATGCTGATCCTAGTGTTGGCTTTTCCTGTCTCAGCCTCCCGACCTCAGCCGGAGGGAACGGGGGAGACACTGGAGTTTTGGCCGGAGACGATAACGTTTCTCTCTGCGGAGCCCCGTCACTTCACAAGATACGGGAAACCTCTGTTGGTCTGGAGGAGCTGCAGCAGTTATTTCTGGACAAACGTCCACTGAACATTCACTAGATATTCTCAGAGCTAAACTAACTCTTCTGCAGGGTGGAGTGTGCGCACATGCATGTGTAGAGGTGGAGCGAGGTGTGAGTGAAGGCAGGCAGAGGAGCAGAGTACAGCAGAGACTCCGGCCCTGCAGACCAAAGCTACGGTCTCTCGGCCAACACTGTTTAACAGACGGGCTTCACTAGATACAACCAAGAGGTTTTCGTGCTTCCGTGTAGTTTGTGTTGGAGTCTTGTCTGAACAGTGTAACCACACGCGAGCGCGCATGTGACACCAACCCGCAATGATTTATACGTGTAAGAAGTTACAAACAGTCCCTTTAATTATTCCAGCCGTCATGCTTTCAGATATTTCTGCTGACTTATAAAATTAAATTGACTATAAAAATCCTCCTTGTGAACACAACGAGATATAGCACTCTATAGCACGCTTTTATTGAGATTGACTAAACAGCTAACTGATGTTTAGCAGCTGTTATCATAGCTCATATATTATTAAAGGCTATATAGTTTATGGTTTGAAGCTTCATTCATAACAATGACATTCAAATTATTATTATTAATAACTTATAGAAACATTCCCTTGGTCCACCTTCTCTTCCCTCCTCTCTCTCAGACACACATGCAGCACTCAGTCCTCTGTATTTGTCTTAAAAATCAAAATTTATTGAAACAAGACAGATGTAATCATTACTAAAATTCACAGCATGTTTTTATCTCATTAAATATTATGCTTCAATCCATATTTGTTACAGTCTGGACACACTGAGTGCGTGAGCAGCGCCTAGCGGCTGCATGTCAGCATTGGAGGTCTCGCCTATTTTTACCGCGAGCCGCACGGTTCACAGCAACGACAGTGAAAGTGATCGTTTGACTGTATTTTGACATCATACCAACAACATTATAGTTTCAATGTACGCATCTGTAAAATATGTCACAGACATGAAAAAAAGCAAAGATTTATTTTTAAATCAACATTTCTGCTTTCATTTAAAAATAAAAGCCCTCAAGCGTTTTTTTTCCCCAGACACAATTCCTTCATTTGTTAATATGAGGCTTTTATTCTGAAATACGTGCAGGGCACTGCTGTAGAACATGCAGGGACTTGCAGAGCTCCATGAATAAATAAAGTATGGGGTTTTATTTGTGGATTGGTCGGAGTTGGCAAGTGATTGACAGCTGCCTCTGTTGAATGAACAGCCAATAGGAACTGGCATTGGGACATGGGATTGGTCAAAGTCTTCCGTCATCGGCTAGATATTCTAAAGCCTGAAAACAGAGCCATGAGTAGGAGCAGAAGTCTAGTTTTCTCTCAGAACACTTGAATTACAATATGCTGAAAGGCTATTATGGGATTCTTGCCCAATGATGCCAAAAATATACTGCCTACTGAAGCTTTAATTCACGGTTAAGTATGTACCTCAGCTTTGTAACGGTTTTATATTTTCTAATTACAACAGGCGAAAAAATGCAGTAAATAAATTTGTTTTTTTATTTATTTTGAAAGTTATAAACATTTATTGTTAATTAAACGGTTGCTCATTGGCCATAATTCTTACCCTAACAGTCAAGGCACTCAAATACTTGGATATTATCGATAAAAAATACATAACAAAAATAATATAATGTAATGTAAATGTTTTCCCCCAGGGATCAATAAAGTATTTCTGATTCTGTCATGCTCCATTATAAGACTCTGACCTGTTGATGATTCCTGAAGTTAACTGCAGCCTGTGCTCGTTCATACAAGGCAGGCACGATGGACTGAATGAAATACACACCTGAAGACACAGTGTAGCGAGGCTCAAACACTTTGACCATATGCTTTACTCATTCGGTTGATGCCGTTGTAAAATAATGTTTGAAGTTGAAAAATCCACAGACATAGCCGACTTCGGCTGAACATTGTCGGCATAGAGTTTGACACAAAACATTGTCTATTGAGCTTGATTAACCCGGCTAACTGGGCTAAACCATCTAGCATGCTACAACTGATACAGCCCGTTCTCATTGCCAGGGCGTCAAATACAGAGGCTTTATCACGGCCATCGGGGTTCGGTACCGCTGCACAAGGCACCCTTTGGCGCTGGTAGGAGTCGCACTGGGCTTTCCATTAACTACAGTGTAAACCCATCCGTGGCAACAATAAACGCTTAGAGAAAGTGCTGTGGTGACGTAGTTTAAAGAGTGAAAGAGACACACGAGGTGGGCTTGACGGGAGGTGGATGGGTCCAGCAAACACAAGGCTTTCATCCAGGAGACCGCTGTTCATGTCCCGTGTGTTAAGTTTCACTTTTATGTTAAAAATTGGCTGTTCGTTTGTGTCCCATGTTCACAACATTCAGTTTTATTTCCACTGTACAAACTTTTAAGCCCATCCATGTTATCCTTTCCTAAACCTAACTAAATGGATTCTAAACCCAAAGTGATGCAAGAGCGTACCGAAAGGATGCTGCATACTGAAATTAGAGTTTTTGTTCTGCACTGCTGAAGTTATAGGAAGTCAGCAAAACATTTCCCACACAACAAAGTGAAGTTATTTAAACGTTTCCATCAATATCAGCCCAGAAAAGCTCATTATCTTTTCAGGAAATATGCCAAAATGATGGTTTAACTGGTGAGCCTCTAACTTTTGACATTTGAGACCCCCACTGTGGCCCCAAACCTCCCACTGCAACCCCCCTTCAGCACCTAAAACAGCTCTTTGTTGTAATCATATGACAGAGAGCAAGTTCTTAGTATCGGCATTATTTTATTTGACATTTTATGCAAACTTTTTATACATATACATTTGGCTCGTCAACAGGGTTAGCACATCACACACTGGTACAAAAGTTCAGTAAAAGGTTGAAATGATACTTCAATTTCAGAACACTTTTCTTTCCCTAAGTTCAAATGTTAACAGCACTTACCACAGTAATTAACAGGGCTTTGTATTACTGGCAATGACGATACTATATGTATCACGATATCTATTGCATTTATTATGCCTCTGTGCCGGAGACAGCCGTGGCCGGAGGCATAATGTTTTCAGGTTTTCTGTCCGTCCATCCGTCTGTCCCGACCCACACGACATCTCAGGAACGCCTGGAGGGAATTACTTCAAATTTGGCACAAACGTCCACTGGGACTCAGAGATGATATTAGATTTTGGTGGTCAAAGGTCAATAGTCAAGGTCACTGTGTCCTCACAAAACACATTTTTGGCCATAAATCAAGAATTCATATGCTAATTATGACTATTTCACACATGTCTAACAGGATTAAATGATGAAGTGATGACATTGTGGACAGACATGGATGTGAACTGGTTAGAGGAGGAATACCACCGTGAGGCAGTAATTCCAGTTTTGATCTAATTTTAATAAAACTGTCATAGTATAAAGGCGAGGCTCCAAAAAAGCGTTGCTGGTTTGGAGGCCAAGCTCAGAGAAAGAGAAAAGACCATCCTGGAGTTTTCCACTGTCGCCACAGCTCAAGCAAAACAACTGGGCTCGTCTGGCTGCAGTAACCGGAACTTGGACAATGACACCACTCTACCGTGGACTGGCTCCATCACCGCAGGAGAACCAGAGCCTGGGGCTGTTTCAGCCCAACCCGAGGAGCTGTGGTGTTTCAAAGGAGCAAAGCCCAAGGCAATGGCCAGCACCTCTCTCTGTCATGTCCCAGCGGAGGCATGCTCTCTCGTCGGCAGGGTCAGAGTGGAAGCACCGGTGAGGTCGACCCCACTCAGACCAGAGCACTGGTCTGTAGTCCACATGCTGCAAAGGGGGTGAATTGTAACTGATTACCTTAATACTTCTGCATAACAGGCGTCTTGTTAGGGGGCGGCTGTGGCTCAGAGGTAGAGTGGTAAGGTAATCGGAAGGTAGTGTAAAGCGCTTTGAGTGGTCAGAAGACTAAAAAGGAGCTATACAAATACAAGTCCATGCTTTAGTGTATTTAGGGAGAGCCACAGCTGGTATGCATAGGAGAAGATGGGTGGTGTGTGTGGGCCGGTCTTGGCCAAAATGCAAGGGCAGATTTTTTGTCCCAGTCCAGCCTCTTACACACACATACACACACATACACACACACGCACACACACACACATACACACACACGCACACACACACACACACACACATACCAAGTGAGTTGTTTAGTGTCATAAGGTGCATCTCAATTCTCTCAAAAGTTTTCTCTTCATGATCTGTTATTTCCACCTTTAACTTTTAACTTTTATTAATGATACTATTAAAATCAGAGAGAGAAGGAGAGTCTGTCTGTCAGCAACAAACACCTTTTACATCATTTATCCTCATTTCCATTCAGTCACATGAGGCTGATAATTCCTGAACGTCGGGTTTGATATGAGTTACATCATTTACATTTTCCCTGAAACATTCAGCCTAATAAATAATTTCTAATGTTCAAAAGACACCATTGTCATAGTTATTAAATAATGAACTCACAATCAGAACAGCAATAACTACAGATGGTAGTAATGAATAAATAATATAAAGATATTGATCCAGTAGAGATGGTTCCTGGTTCTCTAAGCAGGACTCAGTTCACAGTAGAGATGGTTCCTGGTTCTCTAAGCAGGACTCAGTCCACAGTAGAAATACAGACTGCAGCTGTTATTCATGTGCAGGTGTTTGTTAAACAGGTAACAGGCTACAGAGAGAAAACACTGCTGCTCTACCACTGAGAAGAACTGTGTGTCTTTATTAGTATTATTAGTACAGTTCAGACACAAACTCCATCTAAAGTCTCTACATCTGTTAAAGTCGACTGACAGCTGATCCAGCTGTGATCAGCTGCTGCTGTCATCGGAAACGGACGTCGCTTCACGTGACGCTTCAGAGGAAAGGACGTCTCATTTCTCTTAAAATATATTTCCTCGTTTCCTTTCTCCTCACATAGTTCCTTGCGTCTCTCCATGCTTCCCTGAGAAGGAAAAGATGCAAGTGAGGGAAATGTGGATGCAATTAAGAGCATTGGGATGCACCCCTAGTCATGGATGTAGTAAGAGAACTGGATCCAGCGTTGGAGGCGGGGCCCCGTTCATTCCTATGAAAGTTGCTCGGTATCTCATGAAGCCTAAATGGTTTGACTTCCATCTGGAAAAGTACCCGGATCTTGGGCAGATGGAACATGAGCAGTAGCGTCCGCTCGGTCACATGACTCTGTCACGGGGTCCCAACGTCACGCTGTCGTCACGACTTGCCCTCCAGACTCGGTCTGGGTCTCATTCACATGAACAGAGGAAGGGAAATAACTCTGAATTCAGCTATTAGTGTGTTTTACAAATTTAAAAACTTTATTTTTTAAATAAGGACTATTAGAGTGTCCATACTGGGAAGTTGATTCATCTCAAAACAAATTATCTTCTGAGTTACAGACATCTCTTTCCTAATGGTAGTCTATGGGAAAAAGTCTTTTTGGGCCCAATGGCATCACGTGACAGACACGGAAGTTGTAGTAACGCTGTTTGGCCACTATGAAAGTCCAGATCGACGACCGGCGCACTTCCTTGTGGCTTGGTCATAGTGTGTGTGTGTAGATCCTTTACACATGGATGTGCAGTGCCATCAGGAGACATGAGGGGACATGACATCATTGATAATACAGCCTGGGTTCAACATTAACAAGCTGCCAGCCTGGCACACACACACACATGCGCACGCATGCACGTACGCACACTCACACTCACACACACGCTGACTCACTACACTTCCTCTACATCACTTTAACTGGGATTTAGACATCTTTTTTTTTCTTTTTTTTAAATGTTTTACATTAAAACATACACACGCGCACACACACACACATCATCATGACACTCCCGCAGGCAGCAGATGGTATAGTGGGCGTCAGGTACAGTAGCAGCCTCCTGACACCTCAAACAGCTGTTACCATTACAGCATGCTAATTGCCATCAATCAAGACAGCACCTATGTGCATTCATAGGCAGAGTTTACGCAGTTGTTTGTGCTGTGTGTGTGTGTGTGTGTGTTTCAGAGTGTAAGACAGAAATAGAAAAGGCAGAGGCAGAGTTTTAAACCCAAAATGATGTCCTCCCCCTCCTCTTTTGGAGGAATAATGAAGACAACAGGAACACTAGCAATGTGATCCATATCATTGCATGTCTTTTCTGTGCTTATTAGTGTCTGTCTGCATATGCAGCCAGTATTTCATTGTTTATTAAAGTGAGGGGGGGTGGGAGGTCGTGTAAGCACATTGCTGTGAGCTACCAATGAGTATTTTTCAGCGAGTGGCTGCACAAAGAGTTTGATCTGTGCAGCTGACTGGGATGGATGGCCAGAGAGGAGCCTGTCGATGCAGGTCATGGCCGTATTGATACTGTCGCAAACAAGCAAAGATCTGGTTCAATAGTCTCTCATGGTTTAGAGGCTGTTGCACAAGAGCAATGCAACACAGCAATGTTCATTATTCAGCTGGAATGTTGTGTGGGGAATATCGATAGAATTAGAACTGGACCTTGAATTTGAGGAAAAAGTTCAGGGTTGGTGTTTGTTTATCTGTTACTCCTCGCTTGTTCGAGGTAGTTGTCACGGTGAACTCAAAGATCTTGAAGCAATGCAGGCAAATAACTAACGTTAAAGACCATAGACAGCTGTTCTACACTCCCACAGATGTTTTCACTTCCGCTCGACTGATCAGCATTGTATAGGCATGTAGACTGTGCTTGGTTGACATTTTCCTCACTCTAACAACTTTATCATTTATTATACGGACTTTAGAGGCTTCATGCAATTTCCACCACTTCACACTCAAAGAATGTTATTTACATTAAACAACACTACCTTAGGTTTAGGCTAAGGCATAAAACCCTAATTTCAGTATGCAACATCCTTTCGGTATGCTCTTGCATCACTTTGGGTTTAGAAAACCACTTAGTTAGGTTTAGGAAAAAACAACATGGTTGGTCTTAAAACTACTACGTTTGTACAGTGAAAATGAAACTGAACGTTGTGAACATGGGACACGAACGAACAGCCAATTTTTAACATAAAAGTGAAACTTAACACACGGGACATGAACAGCGGTCTCCTGGATGAAAGCCTTGTGTTTGCTGGACCCATCCACCTCCCCTCAAGCCCACCTCGTGTGTCTCTTTCACTCTTTAAACTACGTCACCACAGCACTTTCTCTACGTGTTTATTGTTGCCATGGATGGGTTTACATTACAGCGATATCGAACGGTGACGGCTGTGACAAAGCGTCGGTATTTGATATACTGAGAATGAGAACAAGCTCGATAGATTGAGGATTAATAGAGCTGCCAAAAACCTCGTCATTAAATCCATCAGCTTTGAGTTGCTCTAAACATATAACAGAGGGCGCCTGGATGACTTTTGGTAATTTGAAAAACGAACAGCTGGTTAAATGAAGCCTAGTTAAACCCTAAATATGTGCCCCAATCCCATACTTTATAGTTCTAAGCAAGCCAGGTCAGTCTGTTGCAAACTTTGTAGCCGAGCTCTGGCAGCTGTCGGAGCATTGTGATTTCGGGGCATTGTTGGATGACATGCTCTGTGACAGACTGGCATGCGACATTAATATTGACGGACCTACCTCCTGTCAGCCCATCAAAGCTCAAACTCAGGACCTATACGGGACAGCCCATACCTCATTCAGGGCAGCTGTATGTGGACATTTTGGCTGAGGGTCAGACGGCAAGAGCCAGGCTGGTGATAGCTAAGGGCAGGGGATCCAGTCTTTTGGGCCGTGATTGGCTTCGTAAAATTCGACTCAACTGGCATGACATTAAGTATGCACACACGACTTCCACGATAGAGGACATCCTGCAGCAGTACAGTGATGTTTTCAGGGATGAGCTGGGCAGTCTCGAGGGCGTCACAGTGAAACTACATGTCGATCCTGAGGCCACCCCATGGCATGAGACCCTATGCCATGAAAGGCAAAGTCGAGGAGGAACTGGAACGCCTACAGAGGCAGGGCATCATCGAGCCTGTCCAATTCTCAAGGTGGGCGGCTCCCATGGCTCCAGTTTTGAAGGAAGACAAAATGGCAATGATATGTGGGGACTATAAGCTTACGGTGAATCAGGTCTCTAAGCTGGAGGAGTACCCACTGCTACGAGTAGATGACCTGTTTGCAACCCTGTCAGGGGGGAAGCTATTCATAAAGCCGGACATGAGCCACGCTTACCAACTGCTGCTACTTGATGAGGATTCAAAACAGTACGTCACAATCAATACTCATAAAGGCTTATTCAAATACAATCGGCTGGTGTTTGGAGTGGTGTCCAGCCCTGCCATTTCCCAAAGGACAATGGACACTTTGTTGCAGTGGATTCCACACGTTGTAGTGTATCTGGATGATGTTTTGGTCACAGGGGCCACAGAGGCGGAGCATCTGGCTGACTTGGAACAGGTGCTGAAGGCGCAGGGCTGCGACTGAAACGTGGCAAATGTGTGTTCCTGGCTCCAGGTGTGACCGACCTGGGGCACAAAATCACCACTGAGGGGCTCTGCCCAGTGGAAGATAAGGTGAGAGCTATCAAGGAGGCCCCGAGCCCCAAGATCGCCGATGAACTCAGATACTTGTTGGGCATGGTGACTTATTACGGCAAGTTTCAACCTGACCTCTCAAAGGTGCTGGCCCCACTGTACAAGCTGCTTCACAATGATACTAACTGACAGTGGAATGAGGAGCAGAAGGGAGCTTTTGAGGAAGTGAAAGAACTCCTCCATTCGGCGAAGCTGCTGGTTCACTATGACCCAGACAAGGAGATCACCCTTTCATGTGACGCCTCACCCTATGGAGTCCGTGTGGTTCTCTCACATGTAATGGAGGATGGTTCAGAGAAGCCTATTGGTTTTGCTTCACGTACCCTGGCGGCAGCGGAGAAGGGTTACTCACAGTTAGACAAGGAAGGTCTGGCTATTGTTTTTGCTGTTAAACACTTCATCAGTACCTCTGTGGTCGGACATTCACAATTATTACAGACCATAAACCACTGGTGAGCCTGTTCAGTGAGACCAGTGGCATCCCACCGTTAGCCTCAGCCAGGATACAGCATTGGGCTCTCACACTGGCAGCCTACCAGTACACTATAGTGTACAGAGCGGGTAAGGATAATGCAAACGCCGACGCATTAAGTCAACTACCTTTACCTGAGACACCTGCCACCACGTATGTGCCTCCAGAGACAGTTTTCATTGGACAGGCTGTCAGAGACAGCTGTAAAGGCAACTCAGACCAAGCAGTGGACAGAGGGGGACCCAGTCCTGTCCTGAGTCAAGTTGTTCCTGTTACAAGGTCGGCCCAGTGTTGGGGAAGGAGAGTAACTGAGGCCTTATGCTAAACGCAAAACAGAACTGAGCCTGCAGGATGGCTGCACCTTCTGGGGTTCGAGGGTCATCATACCTCCCCCTGGTTGTGCACAGATTTTGGAGGAAATACATGAGACCCATCCAGGTGTGTCTCGTATGAAAAGTCTTGCTAGCTCCTACGTCTGGTGGCCAAATATAGACTAGGATCTCGAGGACAAGGTAAAATCATGCACGCAGTGTCAGACCAACCAGAACATGCCACCACTAGCCTTTTTGCACCCATGGGAGTGGCCAGACTGCCCCTGGTCTAAGCTACATTTGGACTTTGCTGGTCCCTTCATGGGACAGATGTTTCTTGTAATGGTGGGATGTGCACTCAAAATGGATAGAAGCCCATATCATGAGCAACATCAGAGCACACGCCACCATAGACAAACTCAGGCAAGTGTTTGCAATCCATGGGTTGCCTGACACTCTGGTCACTGATAATGGCCTGATGTTCACCAGTGAGCTGTTCAGTGAGTTCATGCAAAAGAAGGCCATTCATCACATTCGGATGGCTCCTTTCCACCTAGCCTCAAATGGTTTGGCAGAGCGGGCTGTTCAGACAGTAATGGAAGGCTTGTAGCGGATGAAAGGGGACTCTCTTAGCACTAGGCTTTCACTGTTCCTGTTTAAATACCGCCTCACACCACAAACTACGACTGCACTTACTCCAGCAGAGATGCTCGAGACTGGATCTACTGTGCCCGGACATGAAGGCAAAATTGGAGAGGAAGCAGGAAAAGCAGAAGGTCAACATGCACGAGAGAGAATGTTAAAACCTGATGACAATGTCTATATGAGAAACTTCAGCAGTAACAACAACCAGAAATGGCTTCCTGGGGTTATTCTCAGGCAGAGTGGCCCAGTCTCCTATGTTGTCAAGCTGTCTGATGGGCGTGTTTTCCGCAGACATCAGGACCACGTGCGCCTGCATCATGATACAGACTCAGAGACAGACAGTTCCGCAGAGTGTCCAATGGTGAGACAGTCTACTGTGGGAGCAGGTCCACCAGTGACTATGACAGACAGAGTTTCACAGGGAGTGGTATCTGTGTTCCCAGAAAGGGATGGACCGCCGCACCTGAGCCACCTAAAATAACCTCACCAGTGGTGCTTACTGGGTCACCTGAGGTATTGCGCAGATCACAGCGCACTCGCAAACCTCCAGACAGACTGAATGTTTGATGGGACAGTTGTTGTTAGCCATGTTGCACCTGCCATGTTTTTCAAGTATTTGTATTAGTAAATTGTGGCAAAGACACTATACT
The DNA here is from genome assembly GCA_916701655.1 of Sebastiscus albofasciatus. Lineage (NCBI taxonomy): Eukaryota > Metazoa > Chordata > Actinopteri > Perciformes > Sebastidae > Sebastiscus > Sebastiscus albofasciatus. The sequence continues at coordinate 19,828 of CAKAOI010035231.1, read as the reverse complement.
ATACTACTAGTATAAATAGGTGTATGCAGGTTAAAGTTGCCACTGTTATTGTTTATTGTTATTAATATTCCAAGTTAATTTACAAATGAGAATGTTGGAATTTAAAGGGAGTGAAGTGTTGTATGCTCACATTATATAAATGTGTAAAAGTGAGTTTAAGAGAGAGCGGCAGGAAGAGAGAGTTAAAGCAATAGCATAGTTTTGAAGGGTTTTATCCTGCTTCGTAATATAGACCGCTGGTGTCCGTCATCCTCAGGATATGTCACAACTCCTCCCTGAGCTCTCAGTATCATGATTTCAGACCCAGCCACACTGTCCTCTGATTACCCCTTACCACCTGATCTGCTCCTCCCCCAGTTCCCCTGCTTCACATTCCACTGATTACCCCAGTAGCATTCATACCAGTCCACATCCTGTCGCCATTTGCCAGATTGTCTTTTGCATTAGCTAAGCATTCTAACATTTCTTGTATTCTGATTCTGATAACCGAACCCTGTCAGACTTCCCGGACTCTTATTCCTGCATCGTTAGGCTGCCCTGTTCTGATTGCTTCTCTGCCTGTTTGGGATAAACCTTTTGGATTTTTTAACTTTACCTGTGTGTGTTTTGGATTGTGCCTGTGGGTTCTCGCCTGTTCTGTATCCAGAGAACTATGCTATACAGCTATAGCTTGTAGTCTGGTAGTGTTATATTGTTTAAAACAAGATGATGGCACACCTTTTGCAGAGATGGTGCAAGTGTGGCAACAATACAGACTCTATCTTCACCACAAGATGCATCGAGACGAGGTTTCTACAGTTTCTACTACTACTAATCCATCCATTATTTGTGGACGGTTAGTCTACACCCTGGACAGGTCTCCAGACTATCACAGTGCTGACACATAGAGACGGCCATTCACACTCACGTTCACACCTACGGGACATTCAGAGTCAACAATGAACCTAACCTGCCTGTCTTTGGACTGTGGGAGGAAGCTGGAGAAAACCCGGAGAAAACCCACGCTAACACGGGGAGAACATGCTAACTCCACAGCAAAAACAACAATGAAAATCACATCCATCATATAGAGTGGAGTATTGGCTCTATCTGACTTTTGATAAAAGCTAAGTATTGTCAAATAACTTCTGCCCTAGTGCCTGTTTATGCAATGCACACACACTTCCTCTTCCCAGTTTGAGTCTGTCCTTTTAATTACCTGTGAAGGTCCTCGCAAGACTGTGATCAGCTGAACAACAGAAGATCCTATCCGCATTGTGTCTCTTCGCGGCCCCCGTACACGAGTGTGTGTGTGTGTTTGTGTTTGTGCCGGTGGGCGAGTACTGCTGGCGTCGCTTGACTGCCACTTCTCCCTCTGTCAGCTGTTCTTCTCGTTTTGTTTTGTTTTGTTGCTGTTTCTTTACTGTTCTCCTGAGTTTTGTTGTGTTCCGTCTCGATCCCGCTCTTGGTCTCCGTCTTTTGGTTTTCCCTGTGCTCCCGATTGCACCACTCTCCTCGCTAGCTAACCGGTTAGCTGCTAATCTGCTAGCCCCTTACCCCTTTCATGTCTAACGCTACCCTGTGCTGCCTCTACTGTCCCTCTCCAAGCCTGCTAACTGCTAACCTTCTGCTAAACCATGGGACCATTAACCTTACTCACCCCTCTCCTGTTTTTTCTTACACTACCCCCCTGCTATTCAAAGGATTCCCCTGGTTCTCACATTTGCTTTGTCCCTTCAATACCTTTTCCCGTCCCTTACAATACTCTCCCTGTCAACTCCTCCGCCTCAGAAAAAACTACAAGCTATTCCCCATCCTCCATGAACTCATCCTGGAAAATTCACTTGACTTCCTCCTGCTCCTCCAACTCACTTTCCCTATAGTCACCTCTTTTGAATCCCTCACCTTCAAAACCTGCTCCACCACAGTCACCCTCATTTATCGCCCACCTAAACCAAATTCATCCTTCCTCTCCGATCTGCCTGAACTCCTTACCCTGGCATCATCCCTCCTCCTACCCCTACTGCTACTGGGCGACTTCAACATCCACATGGACTCCCCCACCTGTAAATTTGCCTCCGATTTCTCCACTCTACTGGACAACTTCAACCTCACCCAGCACATCACCTTCCCCATTCACAATAAAGGCCATATTTTCGATCTCGTCTGCTCTGTCAACATCCTGGTTCTCAACATCCACCCATCCCCCTTTCCCCTATCTGATCACAAATTCATCCAATTCACAATCCCTTCCCCAACACCCCGTCTGCAACACCCCAGAGTGATATCATTCCGTAACACTAAGTCCATTGATCACCTCCATCTCTCCGACCTGCTTTCTAATGCCCTCCCCCTGCACCCACCCCTCAACTCACCTGATGATCTCATCAACTACCTCAACTCCACCCTGTCTGCCTCCCTCAACGCACTGGCCCCCCTGAGAACCAAACCTGTTTCCTTCAACACCTCCTCCCCCTGGTTCACACCCCACCTCAGAAAACTCAAACAGACCAACCACCAACTAGAACACCTCTGTAGAAAATCATCACTCACTGTTCACTTCGAAGCCTATAAATCTCACCTCATCACCTACAAAGATGCCATCACTGCTGCCAAGTCTGATGCCTTCTCCACTATTATCAATGACCCCACCCGTAACCACCGAACCCTCTTCTCCACTGTCAACACTCTCCTCAAGCCTTGTGCCAACACCCTCTCTGACTCCTCACCCGATCTCTGCAACTCATTCCTTCAATTCTTCGCCGACAAAATCACCACAATCAACAACTCACTGTTCCCCCGGTCTGACCCAGCAGCAACCACACCGGCCCCTTTTCTCTCCATCCCTCTGGACCCCCTGACCTCTCCCCCCCAGCGTCACCTCTCCCGGTTCGACCCAGTTGACTCAGCAACCATTTTCAAACTCATCAGCATGTCCAAACCCACCACCTGCTCCCTCGACCCACTCCCCACTCCTCTGCTGAAGTCCTGCCTCCCTGTCCTATGCCCCTACCTCAACGACCTCTTCAACTCCTCACTGTCCCATGGAACTGTCCGCTCAGCCTTCAAAACTGCTGCTGTCACCCCCACACTCAAGAAACCTGGTCTGCACCCCTCCTGTCTCAATCACTACCGCCCTATCTCCAACCTCCTCTTCCTCTCCAAAACCCTTGAACGCCTCGTCTCCACACAACTCCAATCCCACCTGCATTCAAACAACTTGTTTGAACACATTCAATCCGGTTTTCGCCCCCTCTCCACAGCACAGAAACTGCACTCCTCCAAGTCCTTAATCACCTCCTCACCTCTGCTGACACAACATTCTCATCCTCCCACATCCGCCAACTTGTCAAAATCTCCTTCTACCACCTAAGCAATATTGCAAAGATCCGACCCTCTCTTGAAGGAACGCCAAGGTCCGGTCACATGACCGGAGCACAGCCAATAGGAACACTCTCAATGAAATGACCAGTGATTGGTCAAAGTCTCCCGTCACAAGCTAGATTTTCTAAAGCCTGAAAACAGAGGAGGAGCAGAAGTCTAGTTTTCTCTCAGAACACTTTAATTACAATATGCTGAAAGGATTTTATGGGATTTTTGCCCAATGATATCAAAAATATACTACGTACTGAAGCTTTAATGCTGAGCTCTGCTATCTTTTGAAAGAGATTTCAATGTAAGACACGGCATGGCCACTGCACTGTACATAGGTGTAAATCGCTGAGTCGCTGGGCTCCCTCAATTGCTGATATTCCTGTTTGTCCTTTACTCAGAGGCTTCAGTTTGCCTCGTCCATTTACTCAGAAAACCCAATCTAAAGTATAGCACTCACACTTCAAAGAGATCTCTCTCCTTTTCGCTACTTTTCATCCAGCCTTGTTTGCATATTTCAACATGCACCCTGCCGAGTTGCCGATTGACTCTGTAAACAGTTCCCAGACAGCAAAATTAATCTGGGCCGGATCAGGAGCCAGAAATATAACAGCATCTGGATCTGTCCGCTTTGCAGCAGTTTCTCAAATACTATATAAGGTGGATAGTGGCTCAAAATAAATTGTCTGGTATTTTAGTATATGTGTGTGAGTGTGTGACATCGCTCCAAAAATCCTGGGAAAGAGACGTGGAAACATAAAAGCCAGAGTGTAAGAGCCTGGGATACTGCCAGAACACAATTAATACACTGAAAGGAAGAGAAGCGAGCGAGGGAAAGAAGAGATCCCCAACCGATGAAGAACTGTTGACAGAGACAGACATTCAGAGCGGACAGGCATGACAACAGCAACTTAAGTCTCAAGACATACAGAGCAACGCAGATGACAGAGAACACAAGAACATGCTTGAAAGCTAGGAGGCTAATGCGTCACGATCTTTAGCTGCACATACTTGATCTTCTAATGAAGTGTGCTTCTCTAGGTTTAGCAAGCCTCGTGTTTCCTGCGGGGAACAGAGTAGTATTCACCGAACACAAAACAACAGAACATAACTGCAGTGTTTGAAGTGAGGATTACAGCCATATTAAGAAAATTACAAAGACAGCCTTCTATCACCTGAAGAATATAGCAAGAATTAGAGGACTGATGTCTCAGCAGGATTTGGAAAAACTAGTCCATGCATTTATCTTCGGCCGACTTGATGACTGTAACGGCGTCTTTACTGGTCTTCCTAAAAAATGGATCAGACAGCTGCAGCTGATTCAGAACGCTGCTGCTGGAGTCCTCACTAAGACCAAGAAAGTGGATCATATCAGCCCAGTTCTGAGGTGTCTACACTGGCTCCCTGTCTCTCAGAGTCCTCACGAAGACCAAGAATGTGGATCACATCAGTCCAGTTCTGAGGTCTCTACACTGGCTCCCTGTCTCTCAGAGTCCTCACAAAGACCAAGAAAGTGGATCACATCAGTCCAGTTCTGAGGTCTCTACACTGGCTCCCTGTCTCTCAGAGAATTTATTTCAAATACTGCTGCTGGTTCACAAAGCACTAAATGGTTTAGGTCCAAAATATATTTCTGATCTTCTGCTATGTTCTGAACCATCTAGACCTCTTAGGTCATCTGGATCAGGTCTGCTTAGTGTACCCAGAGTCAGAACTAAACATGCAGAAGTAGCGTTCAGTTTTTATGCACCAAATATCTGGAACAAGCTCCCAGAAAACTGCAGGACCGCTACAACTGAGTTCTTTTAAATCAAAGCTTAAAACTTTCCTGTTTGCTGCTGCCTTTTATTAAACCAGATAATGATCGTATACTGAACTAGAGCTTTTACCCTTGTGTGTTATATTCTATTTTAGCTTCTATCCTAGCTTTTATTTTTAGCTTGTTTTTATTTTCTAATCTTTAATGTTTTTATGTTTGCATAACTGTTTTAATTATGTCTTAATGTTCTTTTACACTTTGTTGCAATGTTCTTAAATATTTATGTAAAGCACTTTGTTGAAATGCCTTGCCTTGCCTTGCCTCGCCTTGCCTCGCCTCGCCTCGCCTCGCCTTGCCTACAGCCAACAGAATTTACCACTGCAAGGTATCACCTCCAGACCAGATGGCCACTCTGAACGATGGCCTGAAGACTTCAGGAGTGTCTGAGCGTGGCAGTGATTGACAAACTGATACTGATACTGGTTGTGCATGGAATCAAGATGACTGATGAGGTGATTATACTGGCCGGGATGAGTGCAACAAGGACCGATGCGGCGAACGCACTTGACGGGCATGATTGTGGTGGTAGTAGTAGAAAATGAGAAGTTAAGGCAGAATCACAATAGTGGAAGCTGATAGCTGTAAACAAATTAATGGGACCTTTGAGATTATCTGCGATTAACATTGTATATTTATGCTAGAGTATCAAGGTCAGGTTAATGGTATTTTAGAACCACAACACTTAGAGGAACAGTTCACATTCAGTGTTTCCCTACCATTGCCTTGGGTGGGGGTTAGGCCTGATCATGGCTTAGGTGTTTGTTCCCATTGTTTTGGCTGTGCTTCTACTTGATGAGAAGGGGAAAAAAAGACATGATTTGTTTGGTTTCATGACAACTTAAATCCAGCCAGCTTTAATACTCAACATCTAACCTGTGTAGCCACAGATACATTCAATAGCTTCCTTGTTAAATGGTTAGCTGGTGGTAGTATTATATTGAATGGATGCACAAAAAGGCTAGAACAAAAAAGTTTCGTCTCCAAAAAAATATGAATAACTTGGCATGAAATTCAATTCAATTCAATTCAATTTATTTTTATATAGCGTCAAATCATAACAGAAGTTATCTCGAGACGCTCTATATAAAGAGCCTGTCTCAGACCGTACACCATAGTTTAGAGAACCAACAAGATCCACCAAGCGCACTGTGGCCAGGAAAAACTCCCCGTTTAGTGGGAAGAAACGTGGAGCAGAACCGGGTTCTGGGTGGGTGATCATCTGCCGAGACCGGCTGGGGGGAGAGAGAGAGAGAGAGAGAGAGCGAGAGAGAGAGAGAGAAAGCAACCACAATAATAGTACAACAGCTGTAATAACTAATACAAGTAGGACTAATAACAGTAGTGGATGTAAAAGAGTGATAATACAACCATCAGAAATGATATCATTGGGTCGTCCTCAGACGGGCTTTCAAGCGAAGCTTCCAGCTGTCTCAGTCCACCACACATCTGGCTAGCTCGCCAGCACTGTCCAGCATCTCTCCTCAGCACGTCCATGTATGTTGGTGTGGAACGTCTCTGTGACCGATGCCCGTGCGTTGGTTCCCGCAGCACTAGCGTGCTTGCTGGGAGTTCTTGATGTCTTTGGCAGTGACCAAGAAGTCTCATTCTCCAGCCAGCCACTTTGTCACTAAGTGTTGGTAGTCCCTCGTTAGCCTTGGTAGTCCTTCGTACAGACGGAATTAATTAATGATGGTAGCAGTTGGTGTCAAGCAGGCAGCGGACGCGGCAGCAGATGCAACCACAATCCAAGTGACATCCAGATCCAGGTGAAACCCCGCTCCAAGTGTACCCCTGCTCCAGGTATAACCTCGCTCCAGGTGTAACCCCGCTCCATGGTTACCTGCGAGACAAGAAAGCACAAGGACTCCCGGGAAGGAACAAAGTTAGTAACAATGAATGGGACATGAATATATACAGAAGGAGAGAGGAGCTCAGTGTTTCATAGGAAGTCCCCCGGCAGTCTAGGCCTATAGCAGCTTAACTAGGGGCTGGTCAAAGACAGCCCTAACTATGAGCGTTATCAAAGAGGAAAGTCTCTAGCCTACTCTTAAATGTGGAGAGGGTGTCTGCCCGCCGGACTGAAACTGGGAGCTGGTTCCACAGAAGAGGAGCTTGATAGCTGAAGGCTCTGGCTCCCATTCTACTTTTGGAGACTCTAGGAACCTCAAGTAACCCTGCATTCTGGGAGTGCAGTGCTCTAGTGGGGTTATAGGGTACTATGAGCTCTTTAAGATATGATAGGGCCTGAACATTTAGCGCTTTGTAGGTGAGGAGGACGATTTTAAATTCTATTCTTGATTTTACAGGGAGCCAGTGCAGAGAAGCTAATACAGGAGTAATATGATCTCTTTTTCTAGTTCTTGTCAGTACACGTGCTGCAGCATTCTGGATCAACTGGAGAGTCTTAAGAGTTGTATTGGAGCAGCCTGATAATAAGGAGTTGCAGTAATCTAGTCTAGAAGTAACAAATGCATGGACTCATTTTTCTGCATCGTTTTGAGACAGGATGTGCCTGATCTTCGCAATGTTACGTAGATGAAAGAAGGCAGTCCTTGAGGTTTGTTTTATGTGGGAGTTAAAGGACATATACAATTACAAATACAATTGGCTGTAGTGTTTCCCAGGTTGGGTGTGAAAGACTAAGAACAAGGCTTTCAAATGAGTTATAATTTAGTTTAGTTTTAGGGTTTAGTAACAGGCTTGAGTCGAAGATGGCTGAAACTCCACCTCATCGGCCGGTGTCTCGAGGAATGTGAGTATTAATATGACTCGGGGGAGTCGATTCGTTTAGGCTGACATATTCTTCATGATACAGCCAGGTTTCAGTAAGACAAAATAAATCAATGTGATTATCTGATATTAAATCATTTACTAGTAGAGCTTTAGATGACAGAGATCTGATATTTAAGAGTCCACATTTAATTCTCCTGTTTTGTTGCTTTATTGCAGTGCTAGTGTTAGATTTTATTAGATTATTATGTTTAACTCCTCTTCTGTTTACTTTTGATTTAATTAATTTAGGTGGGGCAGACACAGTCTCAGTTAGGTTTGGGGTTAAGCTATGGCTGGGTAACTGCTCTAGTGGAAGCACAGAGAAGTGTGTAAGACTACAGTTCTGCTTCCTGGACTGACCTCTGGTTTGTCATGGATTTGGTCCACTAACAATCTTGGTCAGATTTACGCTTATCCTTAGCCATCAGTTTCAAATATGATTCAATGTCGCGGTTTCTGTTCTGAAGGCTGATGGAGTAGAACCAGCAGGTGATGGAGAATGTCATGATGCTCTCAATGAAGGAGTAGTAGAAGGTTGTGAGGATGTCCTTGCTGACCCCAAAAGAGTTGAGCTTCCACAGGAGATATGGCCGCTGCTGGCATTTCCTAAGGACCTCCTCTGTGTTGGAGGCAAATTTCAGCAAGTTATCAAAGACTGTGCCTAGGTACTTATACTCCACAACAGTCTCTGCAGGCTTCCCGTGGATAGTAGTGTTGACTGCTGCAGTCAGATCTCTCTGCTTGTTGGAGAACGTCACTACCATCTCCTTGGTCTTGTTCACATTCAGTTCCAGGCAGGAGTTGTCACACCACTCCACAAACTCATTAAGAGCTGAGTTGTGGTGCTGTGAGGGACCTGAAAGCAAAGATAGGAGGACTGTGTCATCTGCGAACTTGACCATGTGACAATTTGGCTGATCGGACCTGCAGTCATCAGTGTAGAGGATGAAGAGCAGGGGTGAGAGGGCACAGCCCTGCGGGGAACCAGACCGCCTGGGAATCCCAGGTGCCGTAAGCTTTTTCACTTCTCTTTACAAACAGTCGTGGGCGGCGCTGCTTCTCAGGTGGAGACTTTGAAAAATCAGAGCAGCTTGTCTCTGGATGTTGAATTTTATCATTTTTCACTAATAATGTACAGTGCCTTATATGCATAATAATATGTACTCTACATTTGGAAACTTTTCAGAATGTTATTTCCCAAGGTATTTACTTTTTGTAAGCACATCATCATTAAAAAGGATGAAGTGATGCCATAGCTAATTTCATTGCAATATCGACACTGTTACCCTTTATTTTACCTGCCTTGCTACCCAGTAACTGTAACCCAGCCAGATGTCTTGCACGTGTATAGGATATGGATATGTGAGGACAGAGGCCAAAGGAAATTGGCTACACCCCCGGAAAACGGTTTGTCCTTCCAGCATTTGACAATTGCAGCAACACGATATTTGTAAATGTTTGTAACGAAATGATCAGTGAGTGCAGAAAGCATTCATCTAACTGGAATTCTATCTGTCTTAGCTACACCTGTAACTCCTGATCTACTCTTTAAATATAATTGAAAGCCATTGACCATAAGCAGTGCACATCATTCTATTGATTTCCATTTGCGCCTGTCTGTGTCCACTGAAGAAGCAGCAGCACCCTCTGTGCCCTCTGCGCCCTCTGTGCTCTCTGCTTTTTCACTAAAGAGTAGTGAAAAAAGCTTAGAGCACCTGGTATTCCCAGGCGGTCTCCCATCCAAGTACTGACCAGGCCCGACCCAGCTTAGCTTCCAAGCTCAGACGAGATCGGTCGTGTTCAGGGTGGTATGGCCGTAAGCAACAGGTTTACCTACAAAAGGCCCCTTTAAAGATGCCGTAACACCACATTTTTGTTGTTCTGTCTATACAGGTAGGAGCTGCAGATTGTCGGGAACGCAAACAAATATTCTCATTATGATGACCAAAATTGCCTTTGTAACAAACTGTCAGTGTTACATTGTTACAGGCTATGTTAGAAAACTATTATTGGATTATTGTCACTGATGCATCACTGTGTAAGCAGCAATTTCAAGTGTCATTCTGCGCCATATTTTATGAAACAATCACGTTTTGAAGTGGCAATAAGAATCACAAATGTAGTGGAGTAAAAAGTACAATATTTCCCTCTGCAATGAAATATAAAGTAGCATAACATTGAAAATGCATCTTAAGCCTGCACTGAAGCAGCTTAGTTACATTCTCACCTCTGTAATTGACAGTGTTTATTATTCATGTGGGGGAAACTGTACCACTTGTAATCAGAGCTCCTTGCCAATAACTCTTACAAATATGCTAATGTCCCCATGGACAGAAATGCACACAGGCGTTAACGGTGGCGATGATCGACAAAGACAAAGGGACGTTTTGTTAAGGTTCCCACCCTGAACACGCCCGATCTTGTCTGATCTCGGAAGCTAAGCGGGGTCAGGCTTGGTCAGTACTTGGATGGGAGACCGCCTAGGAATACCAGGTGCCGTAAGCTTTTTCACTTCTCTTCTCCAACAGCCGTGGGTGGCTCTGCTTCTCAAGTGGAGACTTTGATAATCAGAGCAGCTTGTCTCTGGATGTTAAATTCTATCATTTTTCATTAATAGCATACAGTACCTTATATGCATAATAATATGTACTATACATTTGGAAACTTTTCACAATGTCATTTCCCAAGGTATTTTTTTTTGTAAGCACATCATCATTTAAAATGGATGAAGTGATACACTCTAAGAAAAACATCCGTAGAAAAACAGATAATGTCCTGGCAGAAAATTACTAGTTCATTTTCTTCAACCTTAAAACAGAAATTTCTGTTGATTTACAGGATGTCCTCTGTACAGACACTTCTGTTAATCGTAAAATGTAAAATTCTGTAAATTTACTGCATATTCTCTGTACCGAGCCAAATAGCAGGCCAGACCTCTACATTCTGGAGGGAAAACAGACGCTAACGCTAGCCTTTGTACGTTACCTATCAGTCCGCCTGAGGCTAAAACTGGGGCTAACTCTACCTGATGTCCACTGAAGTCTAAAATATAAACATTGATAAAACGTAAATTACAATACCAAATTTGTGTTAGTCTCAAAATGAGTCAGCAAAATATTCCTGGCATATCTGGAAACGTTAATGGTCGACAACAGCTGAACTAAACAACAAAATAGTTTTCCAACTAAAACAATACTGAGCTAACGTTAAGTCCTTAACATTAATCATTTTGGTTAGACATTAATTGTTGATTTTTTTACCACGGAAGTGTGAGAGAGGTTTCTCCACATCCAAAATTTGAACTAAACTTTGCCATGTGTAATGGTCTCTGCTTCTTCCAGGTTCTTGTTCCCACAATGCAATGCATATTTAAAAATACCGGTAAAACTTGAAAACCGGTACCAGTAAAAATTGATACAGAAAGTTCTTTCATATTAACACGGTACATTGGCCTGTATTTTTATGGGCTTTTCTTAGAGTGTAGCATGGATGCCGAAATAAAAAGCAAGAGGTTCTGCGCTGCCCACGCAAGCAATGTAGCCTGGGCGTAAGTCAGAGAGTTGATTGACTTTGAGAGAGCAATCAAGCTCAGAGGGCCCGAGAGTGCCTCGTGGAGAGTCGAGGACACAATTAGCTTCTCGTCTGTTGTTGTGGGTCCCAGCAGTGAGGCCCTGTTCACTCTGTTCAGGCTTTCTGTTCCAGCAGCAAGCAGCCGCTAACGCCAGCAGCCTCATTTCAGGAGCACACTCCAGTGGGGCCTCATGAGCTGACGCTCCGTCTCTCTACAGCTGCCAGCCTATTTGGATTGTCCCTCTGCCTTTGTCTGTCCATGCTTTTGTGTGTCCACTGGGGCTGATTCTCCAAATAGCCAGCTGCAACCAGAGGGAATCTCCTCACAGTCCCAGGTTACAAACAACCAACATTGCCAATGTATAAATTAAAATCAGGAAGACTCCACAGAGCAGACCTGATAGGATTCACACTGTGTGCTCATATGTAACTGGTCTGTGTGTGATTCTCTGTGTAAGTGCATCTAGCCTGTGCTTGCATGTAATTTTGTGTTGTGTAAGCAGAGGCCTTGTCAATATGTGTGTGAATGTGTGTAAGTGGGTTATTCAGTTGTATGTGTGTTAATCATGTGGCCTGAACATTATTTCTGACAGAGATGGAGTGTGATGTGTTTGTCACGGCTAATTTGGTTTCAGCCAGCTTGACATTTTCACTGTATTTGATAAGAGGCGGAGTACATTGGCGGCCATGCTGACAATGTTATATTTACTGGCTGCAGATAAAACCATTAATTCCTGTTAATTAATGAGTGCATGAGCCCAGAGGGGATGAGGTGGGGGCAAGGAGAGGCACAGACCAATATGTGGTCTGTACTGGCCTTTCATTAAGAATAATATGATGCATGCATCTGATGAGGTTGGCCCAACGATAATGATATTGTAAGATGGATGCAGTGGGTAGAAATGGAGCAAATATGATTAAAAAAAGTTTTTTTTATAAATCAGTCACTATATCTTGACAGTAGTGCATGAGACAAGTAATCTGTCCTCTGTGTCCTCCGGTGCTCCTAACGGCATCTACAAGATTTCACAGACTGGAGGAAAACAACCAGCCAGAGCTGATTTGGAGTCTGCCGTCTCTGAGCAGCTGTCAATCACTCGCAAACTCCGATCAAACAGTCAAAGCAGGCAGCGCTGATCAAATATGAATCAGTATTCTGTAACTGTAATGCATATTTCTCTCCTTAAATGTTTCAGAAATATCTTGTAGTGCTCGGTTTAGCTGTAAAATTAAAAGGTTTGTGACCCGGCAGCCATGTTGAGATCAGTTGAGGAAATACCAAGCACCGCCCACCAGCCGGAGCACAGCCAATAGGAACGCTCTCTCTCTGAAATGACCTGTGATTGGCCAAAGTCACCCGTCACGGGCTAGATTATTTAAAGCCTGAAAACAGAGCAGAAGTCTAGTTTTCTCTCAGAACACTTTTCAGCTTTAACTTTTAAACTTGCATTTTAATTTTATAATACATATTGCATGTTCATAAGTAATAAATAGTAAATAGCACATCATCTAACAGAGGAGCTTCTGTATCTTTCTCCCTAAATTATTTACAAAAAAAGACATATATATTGAATGTATAACATACGATGGAAAATAAAACCCACTAAATAGTAACACTTAAGTTATACATAATCTGTAAATCACTTTTTTTTGTAAATATGTTTTATTGATTTTCAAAGATTTTAACCCACAAAAATAACAGATACGAAACATGTATAAATCAAACAAAATAGATATCATTCATCAGATCTGTTTACAAAGTTAAGTCCAAATTCCCTTCCCTATCCCCCTCCCAACCCATTCACTCATCCATAGGGTCACAGGTTACAGAATACATTTAGTTGCATGAAGGAAAGATATACAATAAACAAAAGACAGGGGGGTAATTAGGAAAATAACTTATGAAAAGAGAAAAAGTAAATAAATAAAATAAAAAGGTGCTGCTCACTACTGTGATATGACATTCATGTTTTCCACTCTACTCTTCGTGAAGGGGTTCCTGCAGAGAGTCATAAAAATCCGAAAAGGGCCTCCATATCTTAACAAAGGTTTGAGAGGAACCTTTCAGCGTGTATTTAATTTGTTCTAGTTTTAAGAAATACATAACCTCTTTGACCCAGTAAGAAAAGGATGGAGGAGTGCGTTATTTCCATTTTAAGAAGATCAACCATCTCGCAAGGAGCGTAGTAAAACCAACAACCACACAGGCCTTACCTGATAGGCGAGCACTGGATTCCTTTGGTGTTATACCAAAGAGAGCACAAACTGGGTCCGGGTCGAATTGGGTTCCAAACATCTTGCTAAAAGCTTTAAAAATACTTGGAGAGATTCGAGCACAGCCAGAACATGTGCATTAAGTCTGCTGGTTGGCCTCTACATCGAGGGCATAGAGGTTCAATGTTTGGATAGATCTTTGCCAATTTTGCATTAGTAAAGTGAACTCTGTGTACGATCTTCAGTTGTATTAAGCCATGTCTAGCTGACGTAGACAATGTGTGTACCAAGTCCAAGACAGTATCCCACTGGTCATCTGTTAAAACCTCTCCAAGATCAGAGTCCCAGGCCTTTTTAAATGTTCAGTAGAGCATGGATTGATGTTGTTAATGAGCTAAAGAATCTGGGATATGAATCCTCTGCTATCTGGAGTCAGTTCGAGGAGGTGGTCGACATGCGATTTTATGGGTTCATCCAGAAATTAGTTAAATATCTTTCGTACAAAACACCTAATCTGTAAGTAACGAAAGAAATGGTTCTTAGGTAAGTCATAAATTTGGGATAACTGAGAGAAAGATGCAAAGGTGCCCTCCACGTATAGATTATTGATTGACCTAATACCTTTATCAAACCATAAGGTAAATGCAGGGTCTGTACAGGAAGGAATGGACATGTAATTAGACTTAATGGGGGAGAGGATAGAGGTCCCCTGCAGACCAAAATGCCTTCTAAACTGAGCCCATATTCGTATTAACTATTGCGTTTGAACTCAAATTGTTGCAAAGAAGGGGCACTGACCACTGAGCCCAAGTGGTGTTGGCATGATGAGAACTCCACCTGGACCCAGTCTGCCTTTCCTGTAATCGGTTTGTCTTCGAACCAGTGAATTAACTTCTGAATGTTGCATGCCCAATAATAAAAAAGGAAATTTGGCAATGCTAGACCTCCTGAGCGCTTTGGTCTTTGGAGAAGAGTCTTGCTGATCCGACTAGGCTTATTCCCACATATGAGATAATACTTTTATCAAGTGTTTTGAAAAATTATTTTTTAATTAGGATGGGAATGTTTTGGAAAAGGTATAAAAATTTTGGTAAAACTATCATTTTAATTAGGCCAATGCACCCCGCCAATGACAAAGGTAAAGATTCCCAATGGTTCATATCCTGCTTATTAAGAAGAGCAGAGAAGTTTTTTGTGAAAGTAGCCGGAAAGGAACGAGTGACCTCAACTCCTTAGTATTTAAAACCCTCTCTGACTATTTTAAAAGGGGAAACACTAGAAGGGAGAGCGTCTGTTTCGGAATTTAAAGAGAAAAGTTCACTTTTTTGTAAATTTAACTTATAACGCGAAATTTTTCCAAATGTATTTAGGGTATCCAAAACACAGGAGAGTGATGATGCTGGATCAGAGACAGAAGCAAATCATCTGCGTAAAGAGATACTTTGAACTCCTGCCCACCTCGATATATGCCCTTATAATCCTGACAAAGTCGCAGTGCTGTTGCTAGGGGCTCAATGGCCAGTGCAAACAAGAGAGTACAATTTGCATAGCATTGGATTTTTATCTTTCTTTGCTAGAAGAGAGATGGAGGCCTGTCTCAAAGTCAAAGGAAGAATTCCTGAGGAGAGTGCCTCTTTATACATCACTTGAAGAAGTGGTGCCAATTGAAGTGAAAACTTCTTATGAAATTCAGTTGTAAAGCCGTCAGTGCCAGGTGACTTGTTATTTTGCATAGATTAAATGGCAATGATGAAATGATAAGATTAAATTCAGTTTGTAGTCCTAATTGTTCTTTATAGAGATCAGGTGTCGGGGATTGGGCATATTTTGAGTCAATATCTAGAATTTGTTGAGAAATATCATATAATTTGGATTGTTTTTCTCTCTTGACTGCGGAGGAATAACCAATAATTTGTCCTCGGAGGAACACTTTAAGAGTCTCCCATAATGTGGCTAGCGATATTTCTGGAGAGGCATTTGCTTCTAAGAAAAATTGTATTTGGGTTGAAATGAACTGAACAAACTTGTTGTCTGATTGTAAAAGAGGGTTGAGTCTCCAAATTCTGTTTTGAGGGGGGCGATTTGGAAGTTCCAAACCAAATAAGATGGCACTGTGATCAGAGATAACAATATTGGTGTATGAACACGTCTTAACCTTAGGCAACAGTCTATTATCGAGTAGGAAATAGTCTATACGGGTATAGGTGCGATGCATGTTTGAGAAAAATGAATAGGCTCTGGTGTGGGGGGACCTAAACCTCCAAATGTCTGAAAGACCGCCTTTGCTCATGAAATCATGTATAACTCTCGCTGACCTGGAGAGATTCTGGGGAGAGCTCGATGACCTATCCAAGGTGACATCTAGTACAAGATTGAAATCACCTCCCACTATGAGAAACCCCTTGTCAAGATTAGGTATTGTCAAAAATAGTTTCACAAAGAAATTACTGTCATCCCAGGATTGGCAAAGAGTTGTCCGACAACAATAATGTACCATCCATTAGGATCACTAATGATCTCTTTAGAGTGGATAGAAATGTTTTTGTTTATTAATATAGCCGTCCCTCTGGCTTTTGCATTACATCTGGAATGGAACACCTGACCAACCCAATTTCGTTTAAGATAAGCCACACTGTCATTAGGAAGGTGAGTTCTTGTAAGAATGCCACATCTACCTTCAGTTGTTGCAAGTGAGACATAACTCTTAGTCTCATAACTGTATTATTGACCCATTTTACATTCCACGATATAAACTTGGTGGAGTTATCGATCACCTTATTAGGTTTGTAAACCACTTTTAAGACCAAGAAAATATAAATAAAAACAAGCTAAAATATAATAAGACAGACTGGCTCTTGGCACATGGAACGTTACCTCTCTGGCGGGGAAGGAACCAGAGCTCCATATCCTTGGTGGAGGTCACTGAGGTAGTCAAAAAGATCCTCTGCAACAAGGCGCCGGGGCTGGATGAGATTCCGTGACTGAAGGCACAGGAGCAGATGACCACACTTCAGCTTCCTCACAAGAGCCACAAAGAGGACAAAGGGTCCACAAGCTGATGGAAAAGGGCCAAGAACTGAACGATGAGAAAGTAAGAAGACTTGTACAGCATTTCAATGTGAGCTATGAGAGGTGGAAGATTATCACTAAAAACGAGTCAGCCTATCCTGCTGCGTGGACCATCTTAGAAGAGAGGTATAGAAATCCCTTCCTCATTGCCAAGGCCTTCAGAGACAAGCTTGATGCATGGCCCAAGATAAGCTCCAAGGGTAGTGTGGAACTTAAAAAAATATTAAAGTCACATTCCCACACCAGAGACTGCAAGGGCATGGCCTCACATTGAACACATCGCAGATGAGATCGCTTCTCAGCAAAGCTGTGATGTCGGCCTGCTAATTGGCTATAACTGTCCTCAAGCTCTCGTTCCAAGACAAGTAGTGCCTGGAGAAAGCCAGCCCTTTCGCACAGAGGACAGACTTGGGCTGGAGTCAGCTATGGCAATCCATGTCTCGATTATGGAGATGCAATTGGAGTAATGAATGAATGAATGCCTTTATTGTCATTGCACAGCTGTACAACGAAACTCTAGAGCAACTCCTCTCAGTGGTACAAAAAAGAATAAAATGCAAGATAAAAGATAGAAAGATAAAATAGATAGTCCCAACAACTCACATATACTGTGTAATAAATAAACAGGTATCAGCATAGATAAACAATATTGCACAGTCAGTGTATTGCACAATTCCAGCAAGATGTATTATTGCACTTAGCCATGATGTGCATAATTATTAGTGAGAGTTCAGTTCTTTTATGGTGCATGGATAAAAACTGTTCAGAAGTCTGGAGGTGCAGGTCTTGATAGACCTATAGTGCCTCCCTGAGGGCAGCAGAGTGAACAGGTGGTTGCCTGGGTGAGATGAGTCCTTGATTATGTTTGTGACTCGCCGTAGGCATCAGGCTCTGTATATGTCAGTGAGAGAGGGTAGTTGTGTGTTTATGATGTCATATGCTGATTTAATGACTCTCTGTAGTGCTTTTTTGTCAGCCACATTGCAGCTTGTGAACCACACCAGGATGTCATGAGAGAGAATACTTTCAACAGAACATCTGTAAAGGACAGCAGCAGCTGCTGAGATAGGTTCACTCTCCTTTGTTTGTGGATAGACTGAGTCCTAGCTGCTACTAAACTTGTCTATTCTTGTTAGCAGAGCTTACTTTTGGACAGAGTATTAAATACTTGCCAAATCTCCTAATCACTATTAACTATGGAGGAAGCATCACTGCAGACCCTTCACACCCTGTACACAACCTCTTCCAGCTGCTCCCCTCTCGTAGGCGCTACGGAACTGTACTGTACTGTACGTCAAAACAACCAGACACGGGATCCCGGTGTGGGCAACAGAAGACAAGTAGGAGGACTGGAGGAGAGGGGAAACAGCTTGTTTTGCAGTGACAGGTACATGGAGGTCAAGCCTTCGCAGTTGTTTAGCCATCATGCTGTTACCAATAACACGTAATGAGACACACACACA